>PVLC010036149.1:0-15928 GCA_004027655.1 Graphiurus murinus
TTTTTTTTTTTTTTTTTTTTTTTTTTTGCGGTACTGGGGATTGAACTCAGGGGCATTCTACCTCCAAGCTACATCCCCAGCCCTATTTTTTATTCTTTATTTTGAAACCGGGTCTCACTAAGTTGCGGAGTGCCTCACTAGGTAGCTGAGGCTGGCCTCGAACCCGGATCCTCCGGTCTCAGCCTCCCAAATGCTGGGATTACAAGCGTGCGCCACCACGCCCGGCCTATACTTTTTATTCTGAAACATAGTATCACTAAGTTACCATGATGACCTCGAACCTGTGATCCTCCTGTCTCAGCCTCCCAAGTACTGGGATTATAGGTGTGCACCACCATTCCTATCATAAACCCTTCTTTCTATGGATTAGGTATGAAAAGAACATGTGTCCTTTCTCTTCCGCTTTCTTTTTTGGTGCTGGGGCTTGAACCCAGGGCCTCATACATGCTAGGCAAGCACTCTACCACTGAGCTCCACCTGCCCTTTGAGTCCCTTTTTAGTTCTAGGAAGCCAACACACACCTTGATGGGGCATGGTGCACGCCCAGGTTAGGGGATTCTCTCAGGGCTCTGCGTGGTCGGCAGTGATGTGCCAGGTTCCATTTGCTTTGTTCCCCAGACAAAATCCATGCTTATGGGCATTACTCTACCCACTGAATCAGCTTTCCTAAAGGTTGGTCCCGACGCTAGATGTATAATTTTTTTTTAACCTAGGGCCTCACAAATGCTATGCAAGCACTCTACTGCTGAGCTACAACCCCAGCCCCCAACACTAGCTGTTAAACAGATGCCCAGGCAGCTGCTCTCCAGAGCTCTCCTTCAGGTTCTGCTATGTAAGCAATCTTAGTGTGTGCTGTGAGTTCAAGGCCAAGATGTATAAAAGCCATCTTTCCACTTAAGGACTGACCTGAAATCCCATTGTCAGAACCTCAATTCTTCAGCCTGAGGAATGAAGGACCTGTGAACATATGATCATGGCAAAAAATCAAGACCTACCACTTTAGGGTAGACCTAATAAAAAAGCAGAAGGCAAGCCGGGCGTGGTGGCGCACACTTGTAATCCCAGCATTCGGGAGGCTGAGACTGGAGGATCCGGGTTTGCAGCCAGCCTCAGCTGCTTAGTGAGGCACTCCGCAACTTAGTGAGACTCGGTTTCAAAATAAAGAATAAAAAATAGGGCTGGGGGTATAGCTCGGAGGTAAAATGCCCTGAGTTCAATCCCCAGTACCTTTAAAAAAAATTAAAACAAACAAACAAACAAACAAAAAAAGCAGAAGGCCCATTAAAAAGCAAATACCTGGGGTGGAGAACATAGCTAGGTGGTAGAGCACGTGTGAGGTGCTGGGCTCAGTCCTCCTACAGTTGAGAGCTCTCAGTCTCTTCCCAGAGCATTCATCCCACCCTCCACCTCTGAACCTCTGTTCACATCACTTAATGCAACACAACTTGCCAGTTCTCCACTCTGAGAGGTAAATGGTGAGCCTTACCTCGGACAGTGGTCAGTGTTGAGACCTCCTTGGCGTGAATGCCTGGTGCAAGCTAGTCTCAGTCATTTAAACCTTAGTCTGAAAAGCGCAGCTGTGGGGAGAGGAAAAGGATGCTTTGCTACTTCCTCAATGTGAGCAGAAATTTGCAACTTAAACCACCTGAACCTCAGTTAGGGAAACCCTGTTTCAAAATAAAAAATAAAATAGACTGGGGGTATAGTTCAGAGAATACCCCTGGGTTCAACCTCCAGTTAAAAAAAAAAAAAGTCATTAATGTAAAATGGAGCCCTAATCCAATTTGACTGATGTCCTTATAAGAAGAGGGAGTTTGGACAAACACACACAGAGGGAAGGTCACATGAAGACACAGTAGAAAGACGCCGCCTGCAGACCAAGCAGAGAGGCTTGGAGGAAACCGACCAGCTGGCACCTTGATCTCCGATCTCCAGCCTCCAGAAGTGCAGGGAAGAAATCTCCATTGTGCAAGCCACACACCTGGGGAAGGTCGTGACGGTTGGATCTGGAACGTCCTCCATGGGCTCGGGTGTTGAAGGCCTGGTCCCCAGCTGGTGGAGCTATTGGGAAGCCGTGGAACTTCAGGAGACGGAGCCTAGTTAAAGGAAGTGGGTTACTGGCGTGTGCCCTGGAAGGGTCTGTCTGGTCACTGTGCTCTCGGTCTCTCTCTCTCTCCCCTCTTTCTGGCTGCTGCAGGGTGAGCAGTTTTCCCTCACCCTTCTGCCATGATGTTCCGCCTCACCACAGGACCAGAAACAATGCAGCCAAGTGACCTCGGACTGAAACCACAAGCCAAAACACATCCTTCCTCCTCGAAGTTGATTTTCTCAGGATTTTGTCGCCGACATGAAAAGCTGACTAACACAGTTGTTATGGTAGTGCTAGCAAACTCATATAAGCATCATTAAAAATTAATTTATAAAAAGTTAAAGCATGTTTTGGCAACTTTGTTTTTCCATACTAGGGACTAAACTAGAGCCTAGGGAAATGTTTACCACTGAGCTACAATCCCAGCCCTGATTAGGGCTTTTAATTCTAAGACTATGAACTGTCATTCTAAAAAAAATACATATATTACATTGAGAATGAAACCAGTTCTCAATTATGTTTTATAAACAAACAAACAAAAAAACAAATCACAGGACAAACTTTAGTTCTTAGGCTAGATTTCACATGATATGATTTATATTTTAGTTAGTAGGATATGCAGGTATCTAGTTCTGTATTTCCCACTGAGGACACCCTATTTGTGTATATGTTGGGGCGGGGGAGTACTGGAGATTGAACCCAGGGGCATTCTACCTCTGAACTACATCCCTAGCTCTATTTTATTTTGAAACAAGTCTTGCTAAATTGCTGACAGTTTTACTAAGTTGATAAGGCTGGCTTCGAACCTGTGATTTTCTTGTTTCAGCTTCCCAAGTACTGGGATTACAGGCATGCACTACCATGCCTGGCTTGTTTTGTTTTTTGAATCAGTCTTGCTACATTGTGGAGGCTGGAAGACATACTGTTCTTCAATGTGATAACTACAAATTTAATTTTGGCTCATCATGGACAAGAGGTTCAGGTGCTATTGCAATTTCCAATAAAGATGCACCAGGGGGTTCAGGAGTAGGTTCTTGGGGAGACTGTGGGAGAACTTAGAACCTAATGATTGCTGGCACAGGTATTAACTGTTTTTCCCCCCAATCGTCTGTAGTCTGGGTGTTCTGGCACCTGGAGACTTACTGGTGGGGAATGACTGCTCCTCTCAGGGTAAGCAAATTCCTAGAGACAGCTACGTCTCCCCTCAAGTGTGCCTCTCGCATGCAAACCAAGCCATTTGGACCAGTACCTCCCTTCCCTCACCTCCTTTCTCCTGACCACTGTCCACCAGCCCTAATCACCCCAGAGCCAGGCAATGGACCGCCAGGAACAGCCCTGTATCCCAGAACCTGTGAAAATTATCCAAGCTAGCCAATCATAAATCAGCCCACTCTGCAGCTGTGGCTGGAATACTGTTTTGTTTGTTTGTTTGTTTGTTTTCGGTACTGGGAATTGAACTCAGGGGCATTCTACCCCCAGCCCTATTTTTTATTCTTTATTTTTGAAACAGGGTCTCACTAAGTTGAGGAGTGCCTCACTAGGTAGCTGAAGTTGGCCTCGAACCCGGACCCTCCGGTCTCAGCCTCCCAAATGCTGGGTGGGATACTGTTTGAGTGCGTCCCCCGAAGGCTCATTCTGGAGGTTTGGTCCCCAGTGTGGCAATGTTGAGACATGGTGGAACCCCAGTATCACACGGAAGGAAGGAAGGAAGGAAGGAAGGAAGGAAGGAAGGAAGGAAGGAAAAAAGGAAGGAAGGAAGGGAAGGGCATATGCTTTCATGTGAATTAATCAATATTTTAAAAATTTCTCAGTGTTAATTTATAAAATATTGATAATGAAACCTACATGATCAAACACCCTTTGAAGATATCAATGTTTTTTTCCCCAGTGCTGGGTACTGGACGCAGAGCCCCATGCATGTAAGGCAAGTGCTCTACCACCAAGCTACATCTATAGACCCAACAGCAATGATTTTTAAGTATGTTTATTTAAATATATTTGGTCCTAGCCAGGTATGGTGGTGCACACCTGTAATCCCAGCTGAGGCTGAGGCAGGAGGATTTTAAATTTGAGGCCAGTCTGGGCAAATTATGAGACTTTGTATCAAAATAAAAATTTAAAAGTGCAGGGGCTGAGCCAGGCATGGTGGCCCACACTTGTAACTTGTAACTTGGGAGGCTGAGATCAGAGGATCCGGGTTCGCAGCCAGCCTCAGCTACTTAGTGAGGCCCTCCACAACTTAGTGAGACCCTGTTTCAAAATAAAGAATAAAAAACAGGGCTGGGGTATAGCTTGGAGGTAGAATGCCTCTGGGTTCCATCCCCAGTACCGCAAAAAAAAAAAGAAGTGCAGGGGTTGTAGCTCTGTGAGACAGTGCTTGCCTACCCAACACTAAGCCCTGGATTAAATCCCTAGTACAACAAAAATAAATATTTGGTTCTAAGCTCAAATACTTGAGAACCTCTGGCTTATATGATTAAATAGTAGGGATAGGGGAGTAGGCAGGGGTCAGAGAGGAATACTGGAATTTAAATAAATTATATAATAATAAACAAACATTATTAAAGAAGGTGTCAGATTAGATAATACCTAATGTCCCAGCATTAGAATTCTGTAACATGGAAAGGTAGAACTCTTTTCAAAGACTAAAGTCAAAGATACTTTATTGGTGTATGGAGATATAACTCAGAGAGAGCATGGCCAACATGCTTAAAGCTCTGGGTTCAGTTCCCAGTAACTAACACATTACACACACACACACACACACACACACACACACACACACACGCACAGAAACTTTATTATTAGGAGGAAACAGCATATTAAGATGGATTGAATCCCTTTGACAGCTTGGTGAATCCAAGGCTTGATTCTTCCTTTTAATACAATATCAGCCAGGCATGGTGACACACGCCTTAATCCCAGTACTTGGGAGACTGAGACAGAAGGATCTCAGGTTTGCAGCCAGTCTCAGCAACTTAGTGAGGCCCTCCAAAACTTAGACCCTGCTTCAAAATAAAAAATAAAATAGGACTGGAAGTGTAGCTCAGAGGTAGAATGCCCCGGTTCAGTCCCCAGCATCATCACCACCACCACCACCACCATCATCGTAATAATGCAATATCACTTGAGTTCCCACCAGACACTATTAGAGTACAAGACACGAAAAACTACAAAAGGTGAGTTTCTTAGTCCATTTTCTGTTTCTGTAACAGAATATCACAAACTGGGTCACTTGAAAGAAAATAAATTTATTGCTCACAGCCCTAGAGGCTAGATGTGCAATTTCAAGAGGCCGGCATCAGGTGAGGGCCTACCCGCTCACATCATACCATGGCCGAGGCCATGGCACGGAGAAAGCTCACTCTATAACAAAACCACCCTCTCATAGATGACTTACAGCATTAACCCATTCATGAGGGCGGAGACCCAGGGGCCTAATCACCTCGTAAAGGCCTCATCTCTTACAACCTTTACAACAGCAATTAAACATCAATATGAGTTTTGGAGGGGATGCTCCGAAAGAAACTGGAATATGCATCAATTGGCCAGTTTGAAGCTGTCTGCCTGACTTTGCACTATTTCCCACGGGATTCCAGGAGGCAGGTGAGGTAACTTCTCAAAGGAAGCAGCTGCATTTGCTCCCTGCGACACAGTGGCTCTGTGTCAAAGCACGCAGGGGACATGCTGAGCCGAGCTTTGCATCTCCAGGATTCTAGGATCTGTGTTCCACAATCATCAGCTAACACTGGTGGTGGTGAACTCTGAGCCCCCCAAAGTGGATACTGGGTGAGGGGGAAATTGGAAGCAGAGGAGTCCAAAAATAGAGACATAAGCCACCTCCTTTGCAATTTTGCCTAGGATGCAAATGGAAGTCAGGAGTGCATATCATTTAGATCTTTGGAGACTTGCCCATGTCTATTTCCAGTAACGACTGTTGGGTGCACATAACGTGACTTTCTGTATTCATTTTCCTTTATCTTGACTCCCCACTTTTTTTCATTTATACCATGTGGCTCCTTTTAGAAGTGTAGTGATGAGCCAGGTTGATAGTAGAAGAAGACGCCCTTGGCATAGAAGAGCAGTTGCGGCTCTTTCCAGGGAGCATCCCCCGCCTTCACCCCTCCCCCACCCCCGTCCCTCCTCTGGGGCCCTGATTTACTGTGTCCTTGGTGTCTCTCCTTCTGATTGATTTCCACTCACTGGCCTGAGGAAGGTGCTGGCAAACCACTCACTGTATCAGTGCTCCGCAGGGCTGGGCTGGTTATCTGTTGCTGCATAACAAGCCATTGCAAAACCTAATGGCCTAAGACTGTGATCATTCATTACTGCTGCCAAGGTGCCGACCAGCTTCAGCCAGCACCTCTTGCTTGGGGTCTCTCAGGATTGCTCAGCGAGGGCGCTATTGGTAATGGGAGGCAGAAGTATCTTTTACTGTGCAGGACACAAAACCAAGGGTAGATAGCAGACTTCTCTCCCATCCTCATAAGTCACTGCTAAAAGCAAAAGTCTCAACCTGGAGCAGTGGCACACGCCTGTAATCCCAGTACTTGGGAGGCCGAGCCGGGAAGATCACAGGGTCAAGGTCAGACTCAGCAACTTAGCAAGGACCTCAGCAACTTAGTAAGACCCTGTTTTAAAATAAAAAATAAAAGGGAGTTAAGTGTGGTGGCACATGCATATAATCCTAGTACTTGGGAGGCTGCAACAGGAGGATTACAGGTTTGAAGCCAGCCTCAGCAATTTAGCGAGACCCTGTTTCAAAATAAAAATAAAATAGGGTTTGGGGTGTAGTTCAGACATAGAATGTCCCTGAGCTCAATCCCTAATACTGAAATAAGTAAGTAAGTAAGTAAAATAAAATAAAATAGGTCTGGAGTGCAGCTCAGAGGTAGAATGCCCCTGGGCTCAATCACATGTAACACACACACACACACACACACACACACACACACACACCTTTCCACATTTCCAAGTGCTTCCTTATCACACCACCTGCAGATGAGATCAGCTGGTCTAGACAAAGAATGGGAGACTGACCCTCTTCCTTGGAAGCTTTCCTTCTGACGACTAATACTAGGTATGACCCATTTCATACCCACCAAGGAGTGACATCACCACATCACTCCTAGTGGACACAGTGTGAGAAGACCTTGCTGGGTGCAAGGAACTTTTCAGAGGTGGTCACTGGGGACCCAAATCCAGCAGAACTGGATGCAAGGAATCTGTTCCACATCTACTGTGCTGAAAAGAATGCGCATCCAAACTAAGGACAGACACCACTGAAATGCAGTTGCCATCACCATTTCAGTTTTTTTTTTTTTTTTTTTTGGCGGTACTAGGGATTGAACTCAGGGGTGTTCTACCTCCGAGCTATACCCCCAGCCCTAGTTTTTATTCTTTATTTTGAAACCGAGTCTCACTCAGTTGCGGAGTGCCTTACTAGGTAGCTGAGGCTGGCCTCGAACCCGGATCCTCCGGTCTCAGCCTCCCGAATGCTGGGATTACAAGCGTGCGCCACCACGCCCGGCTACCATCACCATTTCAAACTGTATGTTCCAAAAAGAGCTTCCTTTCTCAAACACTATTGAAAAGTATCCCATAGGACAAGAGTCATTGAGCCAGGCAGTGTGTGTGTGTGTGTGTGTGTGTGTGTGTGTGTGTGTGTGTGTTTGTGTGTTACTGAGGATTGAACCCATAGGCACTTTACCACAGAGCTACATCCCCAGCCCTTTTTGTTTTTTATTTTGAGACATGGTCTTGGTGGTGCATGCTTGTAATCCCAGTACTTGGGAGGCTGAGACAGTAGGATCCGGGTTCACAGCCAGCCTCAGCTACTTAGTGAGGCCCTCGCAACTTAGTTAGACCCTGTTTCAAAATAAAGAATAAAAAATAGGGCTGTGAGTGTAGCTCAGAGGTAGAATGCCCCAGGGTTTGATCCCCAGTACTGCAAAAAAAAAAAAAGACATGGTCTTGCTAAGTCACCCAGGCTGGCCTTGAATTTACTATCCTCTTGCTTCAGCCTTCTAAGTACCTAGGATTACAGATGTATGCCACTGTGCCCAGCTAAAATTGACTTATTAAAAGGAAAAATCACCGCAGGTAACAATATAAATCTTAGTGGGGAAAAGTTGCCTAGAGCTAGGCAGGGTGCAATCCTGGGCACTCCTTTAATCCCAGCTACTTGGGAGAATGGGACAGGAGGATCACAAGTTTGAAGCCAGCTTGGGTAACTGAGAAGCTGTCTCAAAATAAAAATTTTAAAAAAAAGAACAAACAGAAACAAAACAAACAAAAAAAACATTAGCTGGGCATGGTGGTGTACTTAGGAAGCTGAGACAAGAGGATCGCAGGCTAGTAGCCAGCCTCAACTACTTAGTGAGAACCTTCACAACTTAGTGAGACCCTGTTTCAGAGTAAAGAATAAAAAATAGGGCTGGAGGTGTAGCTCAGAGATAGAATGCCCCTGGATTTAATCTCCAGTACTGCTAAAAAAAATTAATAATACTAATAAAAATAAATAAATGAAGAGCTGGAATAGAGCTGGGCGTGGTGGTGCACACTTGTAATCCCTGCATTTGGGAGGCTGAGAAAGGAGGATCCGGGTTATCGGCCAACCTCAGCTACCTAGTGAGGCACTCCGAAATTTAGTGAGACCCTGTTTCAAAATAAAGAATAAAAAATAGGGCTAGGGGTATAGCTCGGAAGTAGAATGCCCCTGAGTTCAATCCCCAGGACTGGAAAAAAAAAAAAAGATCTGGAATAGCCGGGCATGGTGGTGCACTCTTGTAATCCCAGTACTTGGGAGGCTGAGACAGGAGGATCCGGGTTTGCGGCCAGCCTCAGTTACTTAATGAGGCCTTCTGCAACTTAGTGAGACCCTGTTTCAAAATAAAAAATAGGATTGGGGGTGTAGCTTGGAGGTAGAATGCCCCTGAGTTCAATCCCTAGTACTGCAAAATAAATAAATAAATAAATAAATAAATAGCTGGAAATGTAGTGGTAGAGTGCTTAAGTATGAAGACCTAGGTTTATATTCCTGGTACTATAAAAAGAAAAGTTAATTTTTTGGTGTGTGTGTGTGTGTGTTTTACTGGGAATTGACTGGAGAAAGTTATTCGAATGCATAAAATTACAAGAAGCATCTAGTCTACAATGAGGATTAAGACCAGTAATTCCTATTTTTCTTTGTATTATAACAATCTGGCCTTCCAAAGGTTTCAGAGGATCAATAAATCCTTCTTCCAGCCAGGTGTGGTGGCGCACGCTTGTAATCCCAGCATTTGGGAGGCTGAGACCAGAGGATCCGGGTTCGCGGCCAGCCTCAGCTACCTAGTGAGGCACTCCACAACTTAGTGAGACTCGGTTTCAAAATAAAGAATAAAAAAATAGGGCTGGGGGTGTAGCTCGGAGGTAGAATGCCCCTGAGTTCAATCCCCAGTACCGAAAAAATAAATAAATAAATAAATCCTTCTTCCAACATAGAGGTTGTTAGACTTAGCAAAAAACAAAATCCCAGGTACCCAGTAAGATTTGAATTTTAAATAAATAGTTATATTTAGTATCTGTACCACATGAAATTTAGGACATACTTATACTAAAATTATTTGTTGTTTATCTGAAGTTCATATTTAACCAGGAAACCTATACAGGTTACGAAAACACTCTATCAGTCAGGATTTGTATGCCTGTTTAGGAGAAACCCAGCTCAAACCAGCTTAAGTAAAACAGGGGGCTAATTTGTTGATATAACTAACTGGAAAGTTCAGGGAGAGATTTCACTTTGAATATGACTCGATTCAGAAGATCAAGTTATAGCATCAACATAGGTGTCTGTCTCCACACATGATGCCCGTGTCTTTTCACAGTGGTCTGAAGCAGCTCTGGGCTTAGATTCTCCCAGCAAGGGCTGCCTTCGTGGAGAAAAGTGCTTCTCTTCCCCCATCGTTCCAGAGACTGTCCTGGAATCAGGTCTCATTGGATTAAATGGGTCCTGTGCTCAACTCTGAACCAATTCCTATAGTCTCTAGAATTGGAAACTGTGTTAGTTTCCCCGTAGCTGCCATAACAAATTAGCACACCTGGATGACTTAAAACAACACAACTTGTGTTCCCCTACAGTTCTGGAGGTAGGGCTGTGCTCTCTTCAAAGGGCACAGGAATCTGTTCCTCCTCGCTCTGTCTCAAAACTCCTTCTTTCTCTTACAAGAATGCTGATGACTGCATTTAGAGCCTGCTACTCCCAAGATAATCTCCTCCTCTCCACATTCCTAACTTAATCCCACCTGTTGCCCTATCAGGCAAGATGTACAGGTTCTGAGGATTAGATGTGGCTACATCTTTTGGAGGGCCACTGTAGAGCTCTCTGTAGACACTTAAGATGGAGAACTAGTTTTCCCCAAACAATGCTGCTAACCTGAAGAAGGGGAAAAATGTATGCTGGAGAACAGACGTAGCAAGATATTTACTACAGGAACTTTCCATCCTGTCCAATTCAATTTATTCTATGTACTTGGTATTTGGTGAGTGCTGGGCACTGTACTGCCCTTGGGAGCTTATGGTTTCCTCTACATATTTATCCAACCCCTACCAGGCAGGTGTTGAGGAAGATCCAAAGCTGGCAAAAGAAGCGTCCTTTCCTTTGGGAAGTTTGCAGAGTCCACGTGCTTGGTGCAATGACAATGACTGTGGCTATGAGCTGAGTTTTGAGAAGTGGCATGGCTGAAGAGGCCTTGTAGGCAGACGAGGGGAACAAAGCTGGGCTGTGGAGAAAGGAAGACTGGAGCCGGACGTGGTTTGAGGGAATCTGGATAGACATCCTAGAATGCTAAGATTTTACATAGGCAAAGAAAAACCACTGACAGTTCTTGTAGAGAATGGGGCCAGATTGGTGTTTGGGGGAGATCACAATGTTGTTTTCCTTCTTTTTGATCTCCTGGGGATGAGACCCAGGTCCTTGCCACTAAGCTATATTCCCAACCCTGTTTCATTCTTTTTTTTTTTTGGAATGGAATCAAGGGGTATTCTATATTTGATCTACGACACAGCCACCTTTGTTAATTTTTTATTTTGAAACAAGGTCTTGCTAAGCTGCAGAGGGTGGTCTTGAGCCTGTGATCCTCCTGTCTCAGTCTCCTGAGTACCAGGATTATAGGTATGAGCCACCATGCCTGACTGCTTTATTCTTTTCTACTTCAAGCCTTCAAGCTGGAGGACTCCTCCTCCTTCACATTTCTGCCTTTATAAGAATATCTCCCTACTAAACCTGCAACTGGCTCCCACAGCAACTTGGCCCCCAGGGTCTGGCTTCTGCGGTGCACAGTGACCAGTCAGCAGGAGCCTCCCTTGCATTTTAGAATGCAGTTCTACAGGGCAGATTTCCAGCATGTTCTGATTTCTGGCACCGTGATGCCTTCTCTGCCATTCAGGGTGCCATGGAAACACCCTCCCCAGCAAGGCCTCCATCTCATTTCTGGGAGTGGGGGGAGTCGGCATACAGGGTATTCTTCCTTGGGTATTGTATCTCTGCCATGGGGGTAGTGATTACTCTGTGTATCTGTTATTTTTTTCTTTTTTTTTTTTTGCAGTACTGGGGATTGAACTCAGGGGCATTCTACCTCCGAGCTACACCCCCAGCCCTGTTTTTTATTCTTTATTTTGAAACAAGGTCTCACTAAGTTGCGGAGTGCCTCACTAGGTAGCTGAGGCTGGCCATGAACCCAGATCCTCCGGTCTCAGCCTCCCAAATGCTGGGATTACAAGCGTGCACCACCACCCCCGGCTTGTATCTGCTATTTCTATATTCCTATATCCTCTAGAGTTCTCTTTATTTCTAATTAGCCAAACCCTCATTACTCCAATCCCCTGCTATAGTTAATGATCCTTTATATTAAACTCTTCCTGTTCAAATCAGTTTTTTTTCATTCCTGGTGGGACCCACACTGACCATCTTTCTAGACCTGAGCTGTTCAATATGGTGGCTCTTTAGCATAAATGTACCTGGGGCCACTGAGGAAATACTTTTTTAAAAAATTTAATTAAAAAAATTTAAATTGTAAAGAACATAAAATTTGCCATCTTAACCTTAAGTGTACAGTTCAGTGATGTTAATTACATTCACGTTGTTGTGTAACCGATTCTCAGAACTTTTTTATCTGATATTATGGAAACTCTACACCCATTAAATATCTTTCCATTTCCCCTCCTTCCCTAGACCCTAGAAACCACCATTCATTTCATTCAATTTTAATTTTAATTAGAAAAGCTGGAGTATATTTTTATAATGAATACTTTATTGCATGTAAAATATCTCATCAATATTTCATTATTTTAATTACATATTTAAATGATATTTTGGATATAGTGGGTGAGATAAAATACATTAGTAAGTTATTTTCTACACACACGGGATGCCAGGATTCAATGACATGTTGATTATACGTTACATGGCACACAGGAGGCCCCCATAGCTACTGCTTTCCTTTTTCTCTGATTTAAAGTTGGACCTTGCCGTGCCAGACATGGTGTCACAAGCCTATAATTCCAGAACTTGGAATGCTGAAATAGGAGGATTGCAGGTTGAAGGCCAGCCTCAGCAACTTGGTGAGATTCTGTTCCAAAATAAAAAATGAAAAGGGTTGGGGGAGTAGCTTGGAGGTAGAATGCTTCTGGGTTCGATCCCCAGTGCCAAAAGTAAAATAAAACAAAGTCGAACCTCTCATTAGTGGTGAGTTACACAGAAATGCACATAGACACGTATGCATGTGCTTGGTCCTTCAGCTCACACAGTATATCACACACAGGAGCCAACAGCCATAGCTTGACCTCTAGGGCCAAGACTAAACTGCAAAATAAGAAGTTTGCCTTCATCTATTCCCTCCACATTTAAACTACTGCCGGATCCAAAGACCTGGGGTTCCCTCTTCCAAGTACCCCACTGTTCTTTGTTTCCTGTCTGATCTCTGGAAGAAGGCTGGGACCCTGTAAAGCAGCAGATGAGAAGCAGTGGTCTACCTCCGAACACTTTTGGTTGGAGCTCCCTGCTCTCTTTGGGGTCACCCCCACTCTGTTCTCCAGGAGAGACATTGGTAGGGAGGGTGTGTTCCTTGGCCTCTGGCAGAAAAGAAGGGGTGGGGGATCAGGGCTCAGGCCCACCACCTCCCAAAGATCAGGGGGGTCAGAGCCCTCGGACCTGGAATGTGGCCCATCTCAACTGGTATGTGCTAGAAGCTTAAAATGCAGAGTTAAGTTTCAAAGACTTGGTTCTTCTCTAAAAATACACTTCATTAATAATTTTATATTAGTCATCTATTAAAATGATAGCCAATTGCTGGTTCCTGTCCAGCATTAACAATTAGTGAGACCTTGTTTCAAAATAGAAAAAATAGCCAGGTGTGGTAGTGCACACTTGTAATCTCAGTTCTCTGGAAGCTGAGACAGGAGGATCACAGGTTTGAAGCCAGCCTCAGCAACTTAGTGAGGCCCTCTGCAATTTAGACTCTTTCAAGAAGTAAAATTGGGTTTGGGGTATAACTTGGTAGAATGCCTCTGGGTTCCATCCCTAGTACTAAATAAATAAATAATAAAAAATAAATAAGCTGGGTGTGGTGGTGCACACTTGTAATCCCAGCATTCGGGAGGCTGAGACCAGAGGATCCGGGTTCGAGGCCAGCCTCAGCTACCTAGTGAGGCACTCCGCAACTTAGTGAGACTCGGTTTCAAAATAAAGAATAAAAAAATAGGGCTGGGGGTGTAGTTCGGAGGTAGAATGCCCCTGAGTTCAATCCCCAGTACCACAAAAAATAAAAATAAATAAATAAATAAATAAAATAAAAATAAAAGGGCTGGTGGTGTAGCTCAGAGGTAGAATGCCCCTGGGTTCAATTCCTAGTGATGTAGGATAGAAGAAATAATTTAGGCAGAAAGGAGACATTGGGAGGGAAAAGAAAATTATAGTTGTTTTAAAAATCTGGAGTTTTAAGCTAACTCCACCCCTTGGAAGTTTTCTAAAGAAGCTCCACATTCTAATCCCTGAAAGCCCTGCCCCCACCTAAGTCAGGACAAAGGACACCGGAAATTCACAGCCAAGGTTTGGAAGTACCTTGGGCCCTGCCCCCCACCTAAGAGTCAGGGGCAATGGACACTGGAAATTTACAGCCAAGCCCATCTTGAAACCTGAGAAAGAGGTGTGCCTAGCTTGGACCACCTACTCATCGCCCACCTATACCTGAAGAAGGAGGAGGTCCAGATCTCTTCTATGCCCACCCCTCATCCTCGCAGATGAGAGGCAAAGCCTCACAGACAGGAGTAACCCTGAGGATCCTTAACTGACCTTATCAACAAAATTTAAGAGTGCCCAATATTGGGCTAACTACTTGGTCTTGAACACCCAGCAGAAAAGTATAACCAAAATAGGTGTCTACATTATAATTTATAATGATGCTTCTGCCTTTAGGCTCATAAAAAAAAGTATAAAGTGACACTGATGCCCAAAAGCTTCTGAGTATTTATAAAATGCTGTAAAGCTAAGCCTGTTTTGCTTAAAGTTTTTACAAGTCCAGAACCACCACCATCATAAATTCTTATTCCTGTAAGGTTCTGGACAGTTTAAGAGTCTTGCTCAAAGTTTCAAAAAAGCCTATTTAAACTCTTCTATGTACTGTAAACTAGAAATCTTGCTAAACTAAAAACTTTAAAGATACTTAAGAGTTAATAAAGTATCCCATAAAATAAGAAAAAGATACAATAACCTAAAACCTAAAGTACCATGCTTGTTTTACAAAAGGTTCTGCTAATGTCGTGGGATAACCCGGTCCCACACGTGGGTCCTTGGCTTCCGTGAAAAAAAGAATTTTAACACGTGCCATTTAGGAACAAAAAAGTAGGAATTTATTTAGAAAAAAAATAAGGAAAGGGGGAGAAAAACGGGTGAGTAGGCATCTTCCTGGCCAGACGCGCGTCCCAGGTCCCAAGAGGCCGAAGCGGGCTGAAACTCTGTCTTTTATAGGCTTTCGAGAGGTGGGCGCAGAAGAAGTCTGGACCTCCTCCTTCTTCCAGGTATTGGTGGGCGACAGGTAGGCGGTCTAAAGTGGGCCCTCCTCTTCCTCAGGTTAAGATGAGTGTTTTAAGATGGGTCTGGCCTTTGCCCTGAGTGTCCCGTGGGGGCTGGGATTCCCGGGGATTAAAAAGGTGTGGCCCACTTAGACTTTTCTAAGATTGAGCACACCCTATAGGGTGGGGTCAGCTAGAACTCTTCAGATTTTAAAACTATCTTTCCCTTCCCCCCCAATGTCTCCTTTCTGCCTAAATTTTATTCTTTCTGTCCTACATCATTTATATGTAAAAACAAAAGACAGATAGTAGTGGTATATGATCTTTATAGTAAGCAAATTATTGTTACTAAATTAATAGTATCATAGAAGCCAATAAGCTAAATTGTATACTGTGGCTTATGCTTTTCATGCCTCCTGGCACCCTCAATCATCAGAAAAAGTTAAAAGGGCTAATTTACACATCAAGACCACTTTGGCAAATCTATGCCAGGAGACCTCAGCCCTGGTTACCCTTATTACCTATTGCTTTATTGAGAATCACAATTGCTCTTAAAACTTCTCTTAAGTTGAGCCTTTATAAAATACTTTATAAAAGACCTTTTCTGACTTCAGATCCTGTCACTGATCCTAAAACACAGGAAATGATTAAATATATAGTTAATTTGGGCCAAGTACAAAAAGGCCTTATTAAAATATGGCAATAAGGTTCTTCCAACTTCTGATGACCTTACCTACATGTCAAAAATACAACCAGGTGACTATGTTTTACTTAAAACCTGGAAAAAGG
>PVLC010036150.1:0-15949 GCA_004027655.1 Graphiurus murinus
TTTATAAGGACTGGGTACACTGACCGTGCAGAGGTCTCCAGTGGGATGGAGCTTCTGGCCCGAAACTGGGCCAGGTCCCCTCCCTGACGTTCACAGGAGCTGGATGTTTGGTTACAAGGGGCAACAAACAATTTGTAACTCCCCAGTTGAATGTGATGGCTTTTTCTGCTGCTGCCATTTATATCATATTAGTGCCTGTCCTCTTCATTTCTCCCGGGGACGTGGCAAGGATGATTGACGTGGGGCCTATAAAATTCTCCGAGCTTCTTGGGAGAAATACATGATGTTGCCATTATCATCATCATCACACAATGTTTGAAAATGTCTTCACACTGTGCTTCATGCTAGAATAGACCCTGTTTTCAGCACTGGATTCTCAGCCGGTGTTGGTGTTGTTAATCCTACATTGAGCTGCTGACCCTCCAAATTCTTCCCTGAAAGAGCTTCTGAAAGAGGGAGGAGAGTTTCCACATTAAGCAAGATCTTTAATGAACAGAATCCTTATATCTTCATGTGCCTGTTCAGGGGCAATTCTGTGTCCCCAGAGTACGTGGGCTATTCTCACCCATCAAGGTAATGGCGAAACCAGTGGGTGATATACAATCAATTTCCCTTCAGTTTTAAAATAAAGTTTAAAACATACTTTAAAGAATTATGTCCTGGGAATTCACTTCATACTTGCCAAGTTGTAATAGGAACAGAGTGCTATGAGGAAATTGAGATCCAAGGAATCTAAGTCCCTGGGCCCTTGGCCAGGAGCAGAGCAAGGAGGAAGAACCCAGTCTCCTGTGACACAAACTAGTGCTCATTTATTTCTCAACATATCACACTTTCTCAACATGAGAGGACATAGGATGGACATAACATGCTTTAACACCTTTTATTCACATCTCATACAAGACAATAATGTAATTGAGCCACCAGAAGGTTAAATCCAAAACTTTTACCTCCAATTCTACCTGTAAAAATAACAGTGCAAAACATAGGGTTAGAGATACTGTGTTGTGCCTTGGTTTTTAGAAAATTCAGAAAGCTTGTAATTTCTGAGAGGTATCTCATGAACACTTGTAATCCAGTCACAAATGACAGGAACTAGCCAGGTGTTGTCCCTGGGTACATGGCTGTAATCCCAATACTCCGGAGGCTGAAACAGGAGGATGCAGGTTCAAAGCCAGCTTCACAAATTTAATGAGACCTTCAGAAACTTAACAAGACACTGTTTCAAACACAAAAATATAAAATAAGGCTGATGGTGTAGCTCAGAGGTAAAATGTCCCTGGTTTCAGTTACCAGTACAAACAAAACAAGTCAGAGACTTGAGGAAATGGAATTAGATGAAAAAGTTGATATTAAAGTTTTTAAAGTCAAATAACAGAACATTATGTTGAGGAAACAAAACCTTAAGTACAAGGTGCATACATTGAGGAACTCAAGCAAAGGGAGTGGACAGTGTCAGGATGGATGTGCCTGTTTGAAGGCCCCTGTGCTGCTCATGTTTTTGCAGAAGAATAGAGTTTCTAAAGACTGAAAAGTCAGATTTTGTATTTCTGGGGCTATAGTTTCCCTGCTTCAAGTAGGATAAGTGAGATCAGAAAAGTGACTGTAAAAGTAGAAAGTTGCTTTTTTTTTTTTTTTTTTTATTGGCGTTTCCATAGCCACTGTAGAACCACATCCTCTAGTGAATTTTTTGCTCAGAGGGTCCAGCTTCTGAGGGCAACTTTGTGCCATTCACCGGGCCCTCTTGAGGGTACATGGGCTGATTTGGGCTAATTCAGTTAGGCATTAACTCACACACCTGGCTGAACATAGGCTGTGGTGCTCCTTCATGGCATGCAGAGATGATGTAGGTGATGTCATAAGTAAGTTGCTGGAGGGACGGTGGTGGAGGAAGACCCTGGGTGCGATGGCAGCCTCAGGCTTCCACAGGACCTTTAAAGGACACTTCCCCACCAATTTGACTCAAGACTCAAGGCAGGTGCCTTTCTGAGGGTTGATTCTTCTCCTGTCTTGAGGTTCTAGACAATCTCCTCAAGGACCTGCCTACCTAGTATCCACCTGTGAGTCCCCTGTGTCCCTGACAGAGCTGGCACCTGGCAGGCATTTGACAGGGTTGGTTGGATGCATGGTGGTCCCTTTCAAGATGACTGCTTGATATCATTTAGAATTCACTCTGAAGACACCAGCATTCAAGATTACCACCTCTTTAGAGAAAGTGGACAATAATAAATTTTCTCAATTTTTAAAAAAAAATCCTTGGAACTAAGAAGCAAATATATTACAAAGATCTATTAGTAGCATTGTACTTTAGGGAAACTATGTCCCTTTACCTACCTGTAATCCGAGTATACTTGTCCAACCCAGCTCTAAGCTGGAAGAGTCAGAATAACTCTGTGGCACCACGGGCACCATGTCATCTATTCACAACATGTCCTGTGGAGGTGAGGTGAGGCCAGGGGATGCCTCATACTCGGAGTTTAGAGGTAGCCTCAGAATGTCTTGTGCTCTTCTAGAAACATGTAAAACATATGTGATTTCCTTCCGTGTTCTCTCTATATATATATCTCTCTCTCTCATGTGTGTGTGGGCTGGCAACCAGGGGTTGAACCTACGGACATTCTACCTCTGAGTTACATCCCCAGCTATTTTTTTTTTTTTTTTGTAATAGAGTCTCCCTAAGTTGATGAGAGTCTCACTAAGTTGCTGAGGCTGGCCTAAAACCTGTGATCCTCCTGTCTCAGCCTCCCAAGTACTGGGATTATATGTGTGCACCACCATGCCTGGCCATAATTATCTTTCAAAATCATGTTTATCAGATTTTTTAAAATATAGAGACCCATTCAGATTTTTTTTTAAGTACAATTTAGTCGGGCATGGTGTCACACCCTTGTAATCCCAGTACTTGGGAGGCTGAGACAGGAGGATCCGAGTTTGCGGCGAGCCTCAGCTACTTAGTGAGGCCCTCTGCAACAGTGAGACCCTGTTTCAAAATAAAGAATAAAAAATAGGGCTGGGGGTGGAGCTCAGAAGTAGAATGCCTCTTGGTTCAATCCCCAGTCCCACAAAAATAAATAAATAAATAAATAAATAAATAAATAAATAAATAAATAAATAAATAAATAAATAAATAATAGGGCTAGGGGTGTAGCACAGAGGTAGAATGCCCTTGGGTTCAATCCCTAGCACTACAAAAAAAAAAAATAGGTGCAATTTATGGGATATTTTTGGGAATCTCCTGGCACCAGTCATTTTTTTCCCTTGTACCATTTCCACAATTGTAAGTTATATGACATTTGTTTTCTGATTTCTGCTCTCCATTAGTAAGCTCCATATGGGACAGGATTGGCCTATTTTGTTCACACTCTATCTGGAGAAGCAAGCACAGATACAGCATACATTTGTTAAATGGTGAATTCTTTATGTTTTATTTCTTGTAGGAGAGAAAGCAAAAGGGAGTCTTTAGAAGGTGAATGGTCTCCAGCAAGCAAAGACACCCCTGTTGCAGAGAGGAAGCATGGTGACAGTGGTGATGCCTCTGTGTGGCCTTTTTGTTGCCCACATGACAGATGGCAGATGGGTAGAATTAGGGAAGGAAAGCACATCAGCTGGAGTCCCAGCAGGAAGCACATGACAACCTTCAACCATGTAATCAGGGAGAATTTAATGAGTGGGCTTTGAAAAGCTATGTACAGATTAAGGGGAAGCCATAAAGACCATGGGCCAACCTGTCCTCAGCCAAGGAGGGGGACTTATTACCACCTCTAAGACTCTGCAGAAGGCGAGCCTCTGTGGAGCCACAGTGCTGTGGGAGAAACTGTCAAAGGAACACAGCTTCCCAATAGAGGTGTAGGGCCAGATCACCAAGGAGGCAGTGCAGCTGGGTGGTAATAAACCACCTCTCACTCTCCTCCATTCCCATCCTCTGAGGATGCCCTTTACTGGCTGAATACAACCGAAAGCCAGAGGGTACAGGTACCTGGGAGCCCACCTGAGTGGTCAGCCTCCCAGGGCACAGATCGAGGTACAGAAGAATAGAGTAGATTTCTAAGGACCAGTGGAATATCTAGCAAAGAGAGGGCCACACCAAAAACCATGGGTCCACAGGAGAAAGCTTTTAAACATCTGTCTGGACTTAAAGAGAAAAACCTCAAATAAAGAACTTCAACAAAAAAGTGAAGCCTATATTTTTTTATTTCTTCTTTCCGTATTAATTTAGTAAATATTTATTAAGCATCTCCTCTATGCCAAGCATCAGGAAGACCTGCTGGGAATGAATGAAGGAATGAATGAATGAATGAATGAATGAATGAATGAATGAATATGAATGAAGCATGGTGCCTTCCTTCAGGGAGCTCCCCATCAAATGAAAAGAACTGTGCATAAGAGGAAACAAGTGATGAGGTTGCTAAGGAAGCACGGGAGAGCCCCTCTCCCAAATTCTGGGGCTTCCCAACAGAGGCCAAATTTGCTGTCACTCAAAGGCTAGGAAGAAGTCAGGGTGGAGCAGGGGAAGAATGGCCAGTAATGAACTAGTGTTCTAATAGGAGAAAAGAGCAGATGCAAAGACCAGAAAGGAGAATATGGTCCTCTTGTGGAATTCTTAAGGTGATGCCCAGCCTTAAACAGGAAGGCTTGGGGATTCTCAGAGTTGAATATTTACAGAGCCTGCTCCCAATCTTCTCTTAGATAGTAGATTTAAAAATTTTGATGGGTCCACCATCCATTTAGAAAAAACTAAATTTTGTGAGCATTCCCTTGTGTGGATCAACCAGCACAATCCCAGACATCCCTCCCATGATGACTGTCATCTCCTCTAAGTGTAAAAGGAGCCAGAATTTCTGCCTATTATTTTCAGATTGCTTCCTCTGCAGGAAATTGTCAATTCATTTGGACATTTGTGGTTCTGCCTAACTCCCCGAGCCATTACATCATTATGTGGTAGCTCAGAACTCCAGTGGCACATTATCAGAGCCAACTATTTCTGGAAGCCAGGAGATAACAAACAAAGCACCTTCATTTGGCCCATAAGCATGTTAAACACCCTGGGCAGAGGACAGCAGAATACAAATACGCCTTCCTCCTGACTTTTATCAAGGAGAGGCAACGGACGTGGGATAGATATAAATTATGTGCCCTGCTTCAGCACAGGATCTATCATAAAATCTATTGCCACTGATACATACTGGCTTCAGTGTATAATTTAGTGACAGTTTTGTGTATTATGTCTCCTCACTGACAAGATTGCTGCATAGTGAATTTTGCTGCATCTAGGTGTGGACGAAGCTGCCTAAAGATTTAAGCCATTTTATTCCATCCTGAATTAACATGCTCCACCTAATCCCCATCTCCCCCAGAGACTGTGAATTGTGTGGGAGGATGAGCAGAAGGCTTTTCGAGCAGGTGGCTGGAGCCCAGATTGCACTTGCCTGCACACCATTCCCCCTTGCGAGGAGGTTGATTGAAACTTACTCTAAGATTACCTTGGTAATGATTTGAGCCTTATGGGGCGGCGGGGGGTGGGGGGGAGACAACAAATTAATGAGGTTTCTGCCGATAAAAGAAATATAAAGGGCTTACTTTCCTAAAGATGCCTGATAGCATGGATAAGTCATAGACAAATAGAAAGCTTGCTGTAGTTTATGCCTAATTATAAATGACTTAATACCAAGTCAGACCCAAAAGATTCAGGGGTGTGATCATTCTGAAACCTAATTACTTAGAGGGAAACAGTACAACAATATCAAGATTTTCATTAATACAAAGAAGTCTCTGCTTCTCCACTCATTTTTAGCAGTATCTTTGTGGCAAATAAGGAAATTTACCTTCCCAAGTAGATGAATTGGGTTGTAGCGCTGAAATTGACTATTTAATATTTGCTTTCTTGAGTTACTCCAAAGCACTATTAGAGCTTTCCTGAGACCAGTGAACCAGGGAGGCCATGAGCATATCAATGAATGGCAAAGGATTTGCTCACAAAAATGTTAATGGACCAAATTTAGTAAGAGGCATGGCCACCTGTGCATCTGTGCAGGTGGCTTCCTTCCTAGCAGAAAACAGGCTCCCTTTCTTCTCCTGTTCCTCTTTTCACCTTCATGGAGGGTCTCCTCTACTGCCCACAGCAGGTCTTCACTTGCCATCCTTGCACATGGCTCTGCCCCCAAACACTAATGCTCTCTCCCCTCTTCCCCACTTGTGTTGTAGATGATAGAGATCAAGAGAATAGATTATTTAAAGAGATAGAGAAGATGAAAAATGATTGCCTCCGGGGTAGCAGAAATAAAATATAGAATTGTCTGAGGGTGGTCTAAAATCACAAGGGCCCGTTTTTTATGTAAGCATAGCTATGCTTCTCACCTGCTTTTGCAGAACAAAACAAAAATAGCTTCATAAACGAGACCTAGAGAAAGTGCCCCAGAGCTTTCAGGTCAAGCCAGGGTGGGTCCTCTACTGCATAGTTGGTTATTTGAAAAAAGTATTCAGGGCTCCCTTGTGTGGTGTTCAATTCTTCTGCCACCTGGATAAGTAGCCCTCCTTTTCCCTCTTTCTCATATTTTCATGCCTCTCTTGTCTTTATTTAATCAAATCCCGCTTTTCAGGATGGATTTTCAATGCCTATTGTGTTAGTCAACTTTTGTCACGATGATACACATACATGATAAGAACAATTAGAGGAGGAAAGATTTACTTTGGCTCCAGTTCCAGAAGTTTTAACCTGTGGTCACCCGGCTCCATTGCTTTGGGCCTGTGTCAAGACAGAACATCCTGGCGGAAGGGTGTGGCAGAGAAAAGCTGCTCGTGGCAGCCAGGGAGCAGAGGGGTGGAGGAAGGGGCCCAGGGACATACTTCCTCCAACCATGCTCTACCTGCCTGGAGTTTCCACTGTCTCCTAGCTGTCCGTTCAACTATCCATGGATTAGTCTACCGACGAGATCAGAGACCTTATGGATCAATCACTTCCCAAAGCCCCACCTCACACACTGGTACATTAGGGACCAAGCCTTCAACACATGAGCTTTTGAGAGCGTTTCCAGGTCCAAACCATAGCACACATCTACAAAGAGGGACTGGAAGTTGAAAACAAGTATCACCATTTTAATAGGGAACCTCACTTCTAAGATAATTGCTATCTGCTTGAAGAGAGTTAAGAATGGACCCCTGCATTAGCTGGAGCCTAATTTAAAATGCTCTGGGAGGTCTAACCCCACTGCAAAATCCAGTAATTCTAATTGTGCAATTTTAGTTTCAGGTGAGGTAGCAGGGGCAAGAGAGACCCTCAGAAGTGCAAATAGGCAGCTTCCCGTGATACTAATTCACATGGCAATTTAAACTAGTGATGAAAAAAACAAAACAAACAAAAAAACAGAAGACAAATGAAAAGCAAGTCCAGCCTGAAAGAGAGTGGATAGGGACAGGGAAGAGGGAAGGCCACCTGCCATGGACACTCTGCATCTATTAAGGGCAAAAGCCTCACAGGTAAAACATCTGCTCCCTCTTTGGTAAGTCAGGGGATTTCATCAAGCACTGCCAGAAGAAAGAGGAATCCTGTGCTCTGGAACCAAGACTTAGGCTCTTTGCCAAGTTAAGTCCTTGGTGTCTTAACTCCAATTGCGTTCCTTCATCCTTCATTCCATTCTAGTCACTCCCCTCCCTGACACTCCGTTCCTGCAATATTTTTCTCTCAACCAGCTGCCCCATATATTTCCCTCTGGACTACTAAGGTCTATGACCATCTTTCTTGGAATTATTTGCCTTCTACTAAGGAATTTGACCTCAAAGCTCTCAGGTGCTCTAATTGAGAGAAGGAAATCTGAAGAGACGGAATGTTTGTATGGGCTGAGAGTCTAGAGCCGGGCTATAGTTTGAACCTTGAATGTCCCTCGAAGTCTTATGTGTTAAAGGCTTGGCCTCCAGCAATATACTATTGGGAGATGGGGCGGGGGGGCCTAGTGAGAGGTTTTAAGTTGTTGGGGGTATGACCTTAAAAATGAGGGTGGGAACCTGGTTCTTTCCTCTTCCACTTGTTTCCACTTCTTAACCTAAAGGCGAGTGGTTTCACTCCTCTACATGCTTCCTAGCATGATAAGCTGTCACAGGCCCAAAAGCAACAGAGCCAACCAACCAAACTATGAGCCAAGATAAACATTTTCACTTAATAAGTTTATTATATCAGGTTATGTGTTACAGTAACAGAAAGGTGACTAACACAAGCAGCTCCTCTAAAATTCTTCCCCAAATGTTATTGGCTTAAAAAAAAAAAAAAAGTCTGGTTTTATGTAAGCCATGACTTGAGAAGCACTACTGAATATTATTGATAATCTCCCAAAGAACCAGATTCATCAGACCTAAGTGTCTAGCCAGTATTTGGGGCATGGCCAGAATGCAGCAATGCCTGTTAGCACATGGTAAACATGGTGTTTTTGAGTCTGCATGAGTAGATAAGTATAGTCATCATGGTCATGGGGAACCAGCTGTCCTGGCCTGCTGGGAATGCTTTTCATTTGTTGGTTTTGGTTTTTGACATTGTTTTTTTCTGGCATCAAAATGGAACCAGTAATTCCTAATTGGATAGTTCTTTATTTATTCATTGTCTCAGGACTTGACTCAGCAATTGGCTCTTGACAGGAATTACTCCCCTCCTCCCCCCTCCCCAACACTTAGAATCCTGTCAGTCCAGTGAGTACAAAATAGGCCTGAACCATGATTAGGATCTTCTCATAAAAAGGAAGAAACAGACAAAATAGTCCCCTCAAATAAATAAATTAATTAATTTTTTTTAAAAAAACCTTTCTGGCAGGAACACACTAAATATGTACATTCGTTAAGAATTTTTTAAAAAATAAATGTTTTGCTTTTATTATATGAGTGTTTAAAAAAATATATATATATTTTGGCCAAAATTGTATGGAAGCACAAAAAAAAAAAAAAAAAAAAAAGCTTGTATTACCATACGTAGATTGTTCTAGAGTTTGTTATAGATCTAATTCCAAAGGTAATCAAGAAAACCAGCCTCTTCAAAGACTTTCTGTGAAGGCAATTGATAAAATGTGTTTTTGTAGATATGTATGTTTCTGTGTTTGAGTTTCTTTTCCTACAGAAAATAAAGTGTTTGGTTGAGTTCATAGCACAAAATAAGGAAGGCAATTTTGTATGCCAATCTTATAAAAACTCATAGCTTCTTACTTTATTTCCCCACTACATTTGTTCCCTTTAGGGCATTTTGAGCAATGGGGGGGAAAAAAGAAACTAAATTTATATTCTTTCTTAGATGCTTCCTGAAGAAAAAGAAAAACAAGTAAATGCTAGAAAATGCATGTGAATTTTTTCGTGAATTTTTTTTTATAAAATAATCCACTATTGAAACTGCTAACAGCTGTTTTTCCACACTCTATAACCCCCAGCAGGTAGGAAAATCCCCCGCAGACTTCAAGATATTGCATGTCAGTGTAGTAAAGCACAATTCTTTGCTATTATTATTTTAAGGCCAGGTTTCCAGTATTACTTCTACAAAAAAAGTTCCTGTGCTATGTGAGTAACCATTTCCTAGCTGGCAAAAGGTAGTATTATTTTATTGCCACCAGACACAGGGTAGATGGATTATCACTTCAACATTTCTTGCTTGACTGCACCCAGAACAAAACCAAGAAAAGTGTAAGGTACCTGGGTGATGTAATCCTGAGTCTCTGTTTTAAACTTTAATGTGGACACCTTGTTTATTTTCCTCTGAATAAGGCCAATGGTTCAGATACCTCCCTCGCCCATTTCACTATATCAGTGTTCAGAGTCATACCAAATTCTTAGGCAGTTTTAGCATTTTTTATTTATTTATTCATTTATTCATTCATTCATTCATTCATTTATTTATTTATTTATTTATTTATTTATTTATTTGTACTGGGGATTGAACCCAAGGGCATTCTACCTCCAAGCCAAACCCCCAGCCCTATTTTTATTCTTTATTTTGAAACAGAGTCTCACTAAGTTGGGGAGGGCCTCACTAAGTGGCTAAGACTGGCCATTGAACCTGCGATCCTCCTGTCTCAGCCTCCCAAGTACTGGGATTACAAGCATGTGCCACCACACCTGGCTTTAATTTTGTTTTAACATAGGCAATAAGTAAGGAGAGAATTCGCAAGAGAAAAGTTTCCACGTCTACATGTTTCTTATCATTCCATGCATTTTAAGGGTTGATTGTCCAATCCTTCTTTCAAGACAACTAAGAGCATAGTCTTCAAACTTATGTGAAAAGTGCTCAGTTTGGAGAAGCTGGAAAATAGGCAGGTTGTTCTGTAGGCCAACCTTAATTATTTCATTCCTCTTTATCCCTCTCAGTTGGCCAACATTTAGGAGACTGGGTTTTAATCTTCACCCATAATTGTGGGATAAAAGAGTATTTTTCTCTGTAGGATGTTGCCCTTACATGGATGGTCTAAGAAAGCCCACATCACAGGCTGGAGGAAGGAACGGCCCCCCCTCTGCTGCACAGAAATTTAGCATACCATTTCCTCTTATCTCCCATGGGCCAGAACTAGGCCACATACAACTACAAAAGAGACTGGGAATACGGTCTTGTTCCTGGATGTATATTGCTTATACTTTATACTCAGGAAAAGCATTTAATCATTGTTTATTACTATTGCTCTAATTACTTTACTATATGCATTTATAAATAATGACATTTATAGACAAGAAATTAAAAATAAGGAAAAATGAATCATGATAGTCAATCTAACTTGTCTTTATACAACCCAAATAAAACCTGTTAAAATTAAAATAGGTAAAAATGTATACTGTTAATAAGTATGTGATGAGTTTCCTACAAATTAGACTCCAGTGAAGAAACCTATGTACTCTCAATTTGGTATGAATACACATGTAGTAAATAGACACTTTAAAATTATGTGGGCAAATCAATTAGCCTGGCATTGAGATTAAGACTTGAAGTACAACAAGAACTAAGATTTGAATAGGAAATCCTCCTTCTAACCTCATGTCTTCCCTTTAGCTTCTATATGCATGGACAAATTATGTTTGGTTTTTTATTACACAACCACACACACTGGATTCTGTAACATTGTTTTAACCAAAATTTCCAGGTAGTAGAAAGAAGGGGCACATTTGGGAGATGCTTTTGTAAGGAGTACTTTATATCATTGCATATATTTTTAGGCAAAAGGGCTATGCATACATGCATATGCACTTATGATCACCTTCATTTGACAAGAGAATCTGACAGTTTAGCCAGAGCTTCCCTGATGTTCATTAGAAAGGGATTGGAGAGGGCCAGGTCACTCCACTAATCTCTACCCAGACTCATCCTCTTTACAGGGTCACATCAAGACATGATGGAGTATTGGGAATCAATGAAAGACAATGCTCTGGTTAAAGCCTGCCTTCCCTTCCTCCAGCATGCATCCCCCATCCCATCACTATTAATTATTCACTTTCCTAATGAACTACCAATCAGAGGTAACCTGGTAGTTCTTTGTATGTGTTAGGGGGAGTTTTTATTCTAAAACATCCAATGGTCTAACATCTAAGATGTTCCTTATAGTAGTGTGGCACCTGTATTCTGCTCTCCACACTATATATACCAGCTCTTAATCTCCTCTACTGCTCTCTCTATTTGGTATCCAACAACCATGGCAAGGCCTTAGAGAACGTTCTTAAGCACTAATATGAAATCAAATCACAGTCCAGGAAGTTTCTGAGTAGTAAACATGAATATATTTTAATCCTTTGAAGATTAGCTTGTCTTAAGTGGCTATCTTTGAGCCATGCTCAGTGGCATGCATCTGGAGTCCCAGCCAGCTACCTGTACTCCTGGCTGAGGCAGGAGGATCACGTGAGCCCACAAGTTTGAGACCAGCCTGGGCAACATAGCAAGATCCTATCAGGAAGGAAGAGAGGGAGGGAGGGAGGAAGGAAGGACGGAAGGAAGGAAGATTATCATCTTTGTCAAGGATAGTTTAGTTTTAAAGAATTTCCCCTAACCACCCCCATAACAACAATAACAACAACAAAAAAATTACAATGAATAAAGGCATTAATTAAAAGGCTACAGTAAAATCTCATTTCATGAAGCACATCTGATTTTCCTGGAACCCTTGTCCCTGCCTCTTCCTCTGGTTGTCATGTCATTTGTCTCTGTGCTTCTTGCTGTTGCACATTTGTTGCACATTTGTTCTGTGCTTCTTGCTGCATTCTGGATGTTCTTCAAGGCTATTAGTTTCAGCTCCCCATCCCTTTTACCTATATGGCACTCTGAGATATTATGAAACGGATTCTGTTCCCAAATCTTCATCAGATGTCAGAGTCAAACCCTACCTTGTCATTCTGGGAGTCTCAGTTCAAATCCTTAAGAGAGTAATTGGTGGCTGGTCAGTGTTTGGATTTATTCTTGCTGGGACTCTTTTCTACTCAGCAGTAGCTAATAGAGATCCTATGTAGATATGTGTTTCAAGGCTATTATCTGTGGCATATTAAGCAAAAAGAGGAAGTTGAATTTGGCCAGCAAATTGACTAAATATATCAATGTCATTGAAATGTTTTATTAAGCAAACATTTCAAATTTCAATACTTCTAGATGCCAGAATTATATGTATATAATATATTATACTTATAAAATTTATATACATATATATATATAAATGTTTTTGTTATCTATTTTAGTTTGGCTTGGGTACAGGTAGAAGAATCTATCATTCAGCACAATACTGTTCTAATTTGGTCATTTGATAAAAGTTGTTTGATGATATTGACGGTGATTATATTAATGAAACTGCTGATTCTGAAAAAAAAAAAAAAGCCCATCTTGGATACTACAATCTCAAGTAGAATTTTTTAAAGCCCTCAGATATTATTAATATTTTAAGTGCTACCTCTGATCACCCATATAATGGTTATAATAAAATTGAGAAGCTCTTGATTTCTAAAAATTTTATTCCTCAGATAATGTTATATTTCCTTTTCCTACCTCTAATAGATCTGTAGATGATAAGAAATTAAAATGACCAGTTGATTGAAAATATTTAAAAAAGAATACTTGAATTTAGATTAAGGTGTAGATGTAAACTAATAAATCCAGTAAAAAAGAGCATTGCAAAGTCAGAGAAAAAAAAGTTTCATCTCTCTTCTGTGATGATCATGAATGTGGAACATAGCATTTTTCTGTAAAACATGTCATGGATACCATGGCTATTCTGTCTTTTGAAGTATTGTAAAGAATACAATAGTTAGTGGAAAGTGTTTTTACTTGGTAATTTTCTATAAAACTCAAAACAGAGTTTGTAGATGCAGTCTCTCTAGGGCATGCAGGAGGTGGAGGAAGTTAAGACAGAAAAGTGACAGTGACAGCTCCAGGAAGGGCTGCAGGGGCCATGGCTGCCTAAGCATGTGAGAGCTACTGCTGCCGCCAGTCCTGCTCCCTTCAACTTTGCCCACACCAGACCATCATATTCTCTTTGTGGAAAGACAGGGGACCAATTGGAAAAATAATGTGCACAGAGAAGCTTTTTGGTTTCTTAAACATATGAAGGATGGGTGGAAGTTGTTTACTAGGTCTAACATAGAAGCCCGAACTGGTATATCACACAGGCCTGTGCCACTCTAACTGTTCAGTGCTTGCTACAATTGAGTGAAGGACTCAAAATTCAAAATAGCAGAATTTTGTCACATTCGCTAGTAAGGTAAGTATTTTTTAAAATTTCACTGGGAAATGTTACCGATATGTTAACTTTAAATAAGGTACAAAGACATAGAGACATGTATCTACTATTAAATCATCACATAGGAGACCAGTCCAAAGTCATGGAGTGCTCTGTGATCCAGGTTGCCAGGATGCCTATTAACTGGAAGGGAGAAGAGCAAAGAGGAAAATGTGGAAATGTATTGTGTATGTGTCCATCAGTGCCAAAATGTATCTAAGTCAAAAATGTCTACTTATTCCCTAAAGTTAAGTGCTAAAGCACCTAATAATTATTAACATTAATACAATTATGTTAAGTATATGTTAATGTGTTGACTTTTATAAATAAATACTCACATATACAAGTTATTTTAGCTGGTTATAGCCAAATATCTGGGGAGTGAATGTTTATTGTTTTTTGATACTGGAGATTGAATCCAGGGCTTTGCACATACTAGAGAAGGATTCTACCACGGAACTACAACCCAACCCCAATATCCCACTATTGAAGAGATAGTTTTTGGATATTTGTGATTCTCAAAGAAATTTCCATGTGAAAGAAGAATTAGTTCTTCACCCAGCAATAATTTTTTTATCTAACTCATTTTCCCTTACCTGCATACACACACACACACACACACACACACACACACACACACACTTCTCTCATACTACTATTTCTACCACAAAATTACTTCTCCTATATATCTCCCTGCCACACTGATGAAAAATCCATTTGTCATTTACATATTACAGATCTGACACTTTGTTCTACGTATGTGAACATTATCCTATGCATAGTAAATGTAAATGTAGCTATTTGTAATATTAAATTCAGGAAAACCAGAAATAGACTTAATAAGATATAGAACAGCTTTAGGGGGAAGTCATTCAACACTAGATAATTCAGAACCAGGCAAGTGAGAGAAGTGAGAGGAAAGGATGTGACAAGAAACCAGTGAGATGACAGGAAAAGACCTTTGAGAAACTTATTAATAGAATCTGAGAAAATGGCTCTGAAGGGCTGAGCTAATGCTTCTATGGTGTTTACTACATACTGGATACTATCTTAAGCACTTTGTATGTGTTACTCATTAAATTCCAGACTCTACAAAGTAGTTTTGAGTGTTATCACAGGTAAGACTATGAAGGTAGACAGAGGCCAGTTGACTTGCCCAAGGCCACTGGGGAGGGAAGAGGCAAAGATGGTACATAAACTGAGTCTGTTTGATCCACAGTCCATATGCTCACCACAATACTGTACAGTCCCTAGGCCTTGTTCATGAAATGAAGCAGTGAATTCCATATTTTGGATTCTGGAAAACCATTTCTTAGCAACACATACTTTGCAAATGCCTATGATGCATAAAAGTTAGGTATCTTGGGAGAGTAAATAATAAATCAGAGAGGTCACTCACCTAAAGGAGTTAAGATAGCAACAAAAACCCACTATAATACTAGGTAGAATGTGATAAAAATATAAAAAGTACGACACTAATTAATGATATGGGAGTTATTAAGAATACAGCATCTCATTTCCAGTGAGCAGGGGATAGTGAAGTGGGTAGAGGGAGGGAGATAGAGGGAAACCCCCAGAAGGGGATGTTTAACAGGTCAATTGGATTTATATATGCAATGGTGGAATTAATATTCAGACAAGGCAAAACAGCATTTTGAAAGATAAGATGCAGGGAAGGCGTTGGGCAGACACAGCACGTAGTTTGTTAGCTTGTGTTGGCCTTGTAGAGAGCAGTTGGCAATGAGGCAGGGAACGCGGACTAGGTTCAGGTCACCAGGGGCCTTGACCACAGTAGAGTGTTTGGATTTTATTTTATTTTATTTATCTGGGAACTATAAGAAATTTTTGAACTATAATTTGGGAAGACTAATCCATACTTTAGAATGGCACAACTTCTTAAAATGTGTTCAGTTCAGTGTAATGACCGTTTATGGATAGCTCCCTAGGAACATGGTTTTCTGGTGGTTTGGGGGGCTTGAGAGAAGTATAGAAGCAAATAAATCATTATGTTTTATCGGGCGCCCCAGGCTGAACCTTCAGCCATGAGGCTCCAATAAAAGATGCCGGCTAAAAGCTGCTGGTTCGAACCTCTTTTATTATCTCTCTCTCTTTTCTGGGATCAAAGGTTTTACACACACGATAACAAACACAGTGCTGAGGTCGTCTTTCCAAATAGTGCTTTTCCTACAGACTTCCAATAACCCCTCTCTCTAGCAACCCATCTTCCACTAGTAATCCACAATCTTTCT
>PVLC010036151.1:0-15954 GCA_004027655.1 Graphiurus murinus
CTGCACCAAAGCTCCTGCCTGTTGCCTGGCTTAGCCTTTCTGTCTTCCTATCCTATCTCTTTCATCTTCTTTTCCTAAGAGAGAAAGTGAATCCTCTTCTTTCCCCTCTCCTCCTTTTTCCCAAAGAAAGGGGTCATGTAGCTACCTCTTATTTCAGCATTCACTCCATAACTCTCCAGGAAATTACTTAAAACACTGCCTGCAAATACTCCCCTTGGCGGGTCGAAAGTGCTCATTCAGTTTTATGAACGAGGGGTGCAATTTGCTTACTTTCCTCCCTACAACTTTCAACGGCAGAGATGGACAGATAGTAAAATGTAGTTTTCATGTGGGCTTAGTGCACTTAAAATTTTATATCCACATGCCTTTCTCTTTCATTAAAATATTCATCACTGTACTGAGTATCCACATTTTGCCCACTCGATTTATTTTCCTAATTCAGCATGGCTGCTATAGAAGAAATGCCCTTCTCCACTATCTCTGTCTACTTCTTCTCTAGGGACTGCGGATGCCCAGATGGGGGGAACGTGGTGCCCTGTATCCATTGCATATTCTTTCTCAGAGTAACTCCCCAAAGAAGCTTCCCTCATTGAAATTAATCTCTGAAAAAAATATTGACAATTTATACTTTGCGTTTCCGGAGGATTTTGCCTACTAATGTTTAAAGTACCTAACTGATACATGTACTGTGTCCTGCACCAGTAACTACTAAATAATTATTTGTTGAATCTATAAATTAAAACTTATTTTAATAGTCCTTTGTCATGCCATCCTGGCCCCCTCTGTCACCCATCAGTTTATCAATGTTTCTTCTTTCTAACTAAATGTTCTATGACCCAACTCCCTGGCCAATGTGAACTAGTCAATGATCTATGGTCAAAGTTTGATCAGAGCTCTGTGCCTTTTCATCAGAAGAAGCAAAAATGTAGTGGAGCAAGGGAACAAAGACCTCCCCTTCCCCAAAGCTCAGCGCAAATGCTGCTTCTTCAAAAACAAAACCTTCAGGCCGGGTATGGTGGCACACACACTTGTAATCCCAGTACTTGGGAGACTGAGACAGGAGGATCGTGGTTTCGCTGCCAGCCTCAGCAACTTAGTGAGGCCCTCTGCAACTTAGTGAGACCCTGTCTTAAAGTAAAGAATAAAAAAATAGGGCTGGGGGTGTAGCTCAGAGGTAGAGTGCCCCTGGGTTCAATCCCTAGTACCTCCAAAAAAAAAGAAAGAAAGAACAAAACCCTTCAGACTTAACATCCATCCTCACTCCCAAAACAGGAAGTGAGTTTTTCATTCTCAAAAGTCCGACATAAATTGCCAATTCTTTTCCTATGGAACTTAGCTCTTTTTTTACTTTTTTGCAACTCCCAGTTATTGAGTCAGGTGACAGCAGTCTACTGATAGCATGTTGCTGAATCTTAAAAATAACTCAATGGGCTAGGTATTCCACATACCAAGTTGAACCCAGAGATATTGAACCCAGAGATATGTACACCTCCAGCCCTATTTTATTTTCTATTTTGAAATAGGGTCTTGCTAAGTTGCTGAGGCTGGTTTTAAACATTCGATCCTCCTGTCTCAGCCTCCCAAGTACTGATAGTAGAGGTGTGCACCACCATGCCCTGCAAGAATGTCTTAGTCTAACGGAAGACACATAGACAAACAGGAATTTTGATTCTGAGGTAGTAAGTCAATTTTTTCATTCAACAAACATTTATTGATTATTTACTCTGTGCTGGGCAATGTTCTAGGCATGTAAAATATATTAGAGAACAAACCAGATACAATATAATATAATTAAGTATTATGAAATGGTAAATGCAATAGAGAAAAATGCAGGACAGGGAGTAAAGCTAGGGGATATGGGAATGGTTTGCACATTTTTTAGAATTCTCCTGGTGCAACTTGATTATACATCATAGTGATTGATATTCAAAGTGATACATTCCTATAAGCACACAATATCTGTTGGTCTGTTGGTGTGGTTCCCTCCTAACCCATCCTGCTAACCTCTCCTCCCTCCCTGTGCATGCTGGTAAAATTGTTAGTGATACCTTCATATATGGATATATTGTTTGGGTTGTAGTTGTAAAGAATGTGGTCAGGATGGGCCTCATTAGTATGGTGATAGTTCATCAATAATTTAAAGTAAGTTCACCATACAAATATTCAAGGCAACAGAAGTCCAGGAGGAGAAAAATAGGAGGTTAAAAAAATGGTTAAACAAGCCAGCATGTAATCTCAGTACTTAGGAGGCTGAGACAGGAGGATCACCAGTTTGCAGCCAGCCTCAGCAACTTAGCGAGGCTCTCTACAACTTAGTGAGGCTCCTGTTTTCAAATAAAATGGGACTGGGGATATAGCTCAGAGATAGAATTTCTCTGGATTCAACTACTAGTAACACACACACAAACACACACACACACACACACACACACACACACACACGTTAAGCAAGAGGGAAGGTAGTGTATTCAAAAAATAGCAACAACAACAAAACCCAGGTGGTCAGAAACAAATGGACAGGGGATAGAAGGGAGGGTTGAGATTCATGGTGGGAGCCCTGGTTAAGTCAAAAGGCCTCTCTAGGGGCCAGACGTACTTTAGATTTCTTCTGAGTGAGGAAGAAAGCTATTCGAAGGCTTCATGGAGAGAAGATAGGTTTAAATCCTCTGAAAAGCAGAAGCCAAGATGGAATTCAACTTTTAAGAAGAATTATAAGGAGCTGGGAGCAGTGATGTACACCTGTAATCCCAGTGCTTGGGAAGCTGAGACAGGAGGATCACAGGCTCCAGACAGCCTCAGCAACTCAGCCAGTTCTTCTGCAGCTTAGAGAGACCCTACTTCAAGGAAGGAAGGAGGAAGGAAGGGAGGGAGGAAGGAAGGAAGGAAGAAAGAAAGCTGGGGAGTGTAGCTTGGAAGTAGAACACTCCTGGGTTCAATTCCCAGTACTAAGAAAAAAAAACTACACAAGAATAGCTCCCACTTTGAGATCTGACGCTCTGCTGCAACATCAGTAGATGATGAGGATCCAGTCCGCTGGGAAATGAAGAGAGGGCGGGGTTTGTTCAGAATGCCAGGGTGACAGGAAAAGCTGCGACAAGGAGGAGGATGAGGAGGCAGGTGAGGTGAGGAGTGAGAGCTCACCAGGGAACTCACTCGGGGCAGAGGACCCGGGTGGGCCTGAGCCTGGCGAGGAAGATAACGAGATAGTGTGGGGCGGAGCTACAGCTTACTGCCATTAGGAGGCTCAGGGAAGTGGGACCGGCGAGGGCACGCTGAGGAGACAGCCCCCAAATCCACCACACAGCCCCCTCGTCAGGCCCTTGCAGGGGCACTGAAGGAAGAGCATTCACAGGATCAGGGCGTGACGTGATAAAAAAAAAAATGTCCTGTGTTCAGGGACCATTTATGAAGAAAGCCATCGTTTTTACAATGAAAGTAGTTAGATTTTTTTTTTGTACTTTCATTTCTTTCTTTATTTTGTCTTATTTATTTATTTATTTATTTATTTATTTATTTATTTATGGTACTGGGGGATTGAACTCAGGGCCTTCTACCTCTGCACTAAGACACCCCTCCCCCCCACACACACCCCTATTTTATTTTTTTATTTGGAAACAGAGTCTCACTAAGTTGCTTGAGGATCTTGCTAAGTTGCTGAGGCTGGCCTCAAACCTGTGATCCTCCTGTCTCAGTCTCACAAGTAGTGGGATTACAGGGGTGCGCCACCATATCTAGCTAGATTTTTTTTTTTTTTTTTTTTTTTTTTTTTTTTTTTTTTTGTGGTACTGGGGATGGAACTCAGGGGCATTATACCTCCGAGCTATACCCCCAGCCCTATTTTTTATTCTTTATTTTGAAACCGGGTCTCACTAAGTTGCAGAGTGCCTCACTAAGCAGCTGAGGCTGGCCGCGAACCCGGATCCTCCGGTCTCAGCCTCCCGAATGCTGGGATTACAAGCGTGCGCCACCACGCCCGGCTTAGATTTTTTTTTTACATGTATTTATTTATGTATTTGTTTATGTATGTATGTATGTATGTATTTTGGTACTGCGGATTGAACCCAGAGGCATTCTACCTCCAAGCTATACCCCCAGCCTGATTTTTATATCTTATTTGGAAACAGGGTCTCACTAGGTTGCTGAGAGCCTTGTTAAGTTGCCTAGACTGGCTTTGAACACGCAATTCTCCTATCTCAGCTTCCCAAGTACTGGAATTACAAGTGTGTGCCACCATACCCAGCCTGATTTTTTTACTTTAAAAAAAAAATTATAACAAAATATTGAAGTTTACAGTCAGTGCCCAGAACTTGAAGCTCCTTCCATGTATTTCCTATTCCATCAAGAGACAGGCCAGAGGTTGTGTCCTATTGGAGGAAAAGCTTTTCTGAATTGGTTGAAGCTTTTGAGTGGTTACACCAGGGATTAGTTTCTTCAGTTTAGAAGATTGTAGAATATTGATTGCTGGTCTCACTGAAGACTCAGGGAAATCAACAGAGAGGCTCACTCCCCATCTCTTCCCCAGTTCCAGGCCACGCATGCGCACTTGTACGCGCGCACACACACACACACACACACACACACACACACACACTCACCAGTGTCTTGTAAAACTAGTATTTGTTTTTCACTTTATTTATTGAAAGTTTTGCTTGGGAGTCTAGGATTTAAGTCTCTGCTTCCACTTAGAAGAGTTCTGGACAACTGAAGTTATATTTCCAGGCCAGGTGTGATGGTGCATGCTTGTAATCCCAGTACTTGGGAGGCTGAGGCAGGAGGACCGCAGGTTCACAGCCAGCCTCAGCAACTTAGTTGAAGCCCTGCACAACTTAGTGAGACTCTGTTTCAAAAAAAAAGGGGGGGGGGAGTTGGAAGGTGTACCTCGGAGGTAGAATGCTCCTAGGTTCAATCCCCATTACTACAAAATATCTATATATCTATCTACCTATCTATCTATCTATCTATCTATCATCTCTCTATATGTAGATATAAGAGATATATTTATATATGTATTTGGAAACATTCTCTCTATATATACATACGTGTGTGTGTGTGTGTGTGTGTGTGTGTGTGTGTGTGTTTCTAAAGCTAACTTCTGTAGCTGAAACATCATGGCACATCCACCTAACTCAAAAACCTTCAGAAAATAGTAAATAAGACTGAAAAATCTTTCTCTCTTTGTTCTGGCAACTTACCAGAATAAACCAAGAGCAGACTTAATTTTTTTTTTTTCTAAAAGCACTAATGAGCCAGATTAAGAAACTATTCCTTTAATTCTGGTGTTAAATTGACTAAAAAAATCATTTTTAAATGTATTGTTTAAAATATAATATCCAAGATGATCAACAGTGGCCAGAATGTTCAGCAGATTTATGTTTAAGCTCCTAAGCCTTTACAATTAGAAAATTTTAAAAATCTTTTAGCAAGAAATTTAGTTTTAAGATATATATCAGTCATGGAAGTAAAACTAAATGGGTTTCCCATCTCCTCTCTGGGCCTGTTGCCAGAATTAGTCATTTTATTAAAGGCTCTTTTTCTAGTGCTTCTGGTTGGCTTTTTCTTTTTCAGGAATAGGAATAGAATGTGATGGAGGGATCCAGACCAGGGTCCTGGATCCAGACAATCCAAGTTCAAATATTAGCTTTGCCTCTTGCGAGCTGTGAGGCTCTAAGCAAGTTGACTGACTTCTACATTCCTCAGAATTTCTTCTGTCAAAAAAAAAAGGGGGCGGGGAGGGGGGAGCTGGGCGTGGTGGCGCACACTTGTAATCCCAGTACTTGGGAGGCTGAGACTGGAGGATCCGGGTTCACGGCCAGCCTCAGCTACTTAGTGAGGCACTCTGCAACTTAGTGAGACCCTGTTGAAAGGGAGAAATGTTGAAAGAATTATAGAAGATAATGCTGTATACAAACCTCCGTCTCCCCGCCCCCTTCTCTTCTCTCTCCTCTTTCTGTCTCTGATTTTCAGCGTGTGCATAAGTGCCTGGCACTATCACATGCACAAATTACTTGGAAATAACCCTAGAACCCAAAAAGAAATGAAAAGTGAGGAAACAGAAAGCACAGGTTGTGGTAATATTAATCACATTCATATTAATAATGTTAATTCATTAATCATGACTTTCTGCCAATTTTTCTGTGCCTCAGTTTGCACATTTTGAAAATTAAAAAGGGTTGCTAAGACAGTAGAGCTCTTCTTTGTAATATCTTTATCAGAAATATCATAACAAGGCTGGGCATGATGGTATACAACTGTAACCCAGTACTTGGGAGGCTAAAACAAGAGGATCTCAGGTTCAAGGCCAGCATAAGCAATGTAGCAAGACTCTCAGCAACCTAGCAAGACATGTTTCAAAACAAATAAAAAATCAGGCTGGAGGGTAGCTCAGAGGCAGAACACCCCTGGGTTCAATCCCCAGTACCAAAAGGAAAAAGAAGTATCCTAACAAGTCTGTATCTGTAAATGAGATTAAATATGTAATTGTAGGTAGAGTGGTTGAGCCTTTCTATTAAATACCCCTACAGGAATAATCTTAGAGCGAGGGAAAAAAAAAACTTATGTTTGAAAGACTTTTCTAAAACCCCAATTTTTGTTGATTTAAGAATAGATCAACTTTCCCAATGTATGTATTTACCAAAAAAAATCTAATTACCAATTCATCATAAGATGTCAATCAAAACTGAAGAACCAGGCATAGTGGCACATGACAGTAATCCCAGTCTTTGGGAAGCCGAGACAGGAGGGTCATAGGTTCAAAGCCAGCCTCAGCAACTAGTGAGGCCCTTAGCAACTTAGCAAGACTCTATTTCCAAATAAAAAATAAAATGAGGCTGGGGATGTAGAATGCCCCTGGGTAGAAGCAACAGCAACACACACACACACACACACACACACACACACACACACACACATTGTAAATTACATTAAAAAGGGAGTAAAAGAGCCGGGCGTGGTGGCGCACGCTTGTAATCCCAGCATTCAACTTAGTGAAACCGTGTTTCAAAATAAAGAATAAAAAATAGGGCTGGGGGTATAGCTCGGAGGTAGAATGCCCCTGAGTTCAATCCCCAGTACCGCAAAAAAAAAAAAAAAAAAAAAAAAAAAAAAAAAAAAAAAAAAAAAAAAAAAAAAAAAGGGAGTAAAAGTATAATAGGTCTTTGTCTGCCTATACAGCACTGTAAGGGTAAAGGCATAATTAATTGTCAGGCAATATATATATAGTCAGGACAATATATGTACTATTATCTGAACCTAATTCAGAGAGCTTGCCACCTTTTTGTAACTCTTGAGGTCTGGGGTCCCCAAGTTGAAAGCCATTTGCCTATAAAACCCTGAGTCAGTGCTGAGAAAGCAAGACTAGGCTGGCCCACTATTGTATAAGTAATAATGATATTACTAATCATTTACAAGAGCCCACCAGGGACTTCGGAAATAACCTCAAAGCAATTAACTAATGACCTTCCTTTGATTCTATCTCCAGCTTTGAAAGAGAAAGGTCAGAGTTCACACCCCAAGCCAGAGTGGAGGGAGTGACCTCGCCTGGTGGTGGTGGCCACCTCACTTCCTGAACGGAGCTCCTCCCTGCTTAATCTTCCTTCCGAGTGCACTTCCAGGAGATGGTAATCTTTATTGCCTTTTAGCATTTTTATAATGTCTTTTTTCATTCTAATTAAAACTATTGCTTAATCCGGGGAAAACTTTAAAATTACAGGCAGTCACAAAGATGATAAGAAAAAATAAAAAATAAACACATTATCCATAAGTCCTTCATGCTGTCCAAAATCACTTTGAGCATTTTTGTGTTTGTGGCTACTTTTCTCACATATGAATGTATAATATTCGACCCAAAAAAGCAACAAAATTTGAATGGTATTGCTTCATCTGCATTTTTCAATCACAATCATGGTGAGCATGTTCCCATGACAGTAGACATTTAACACAGTTGTACAATCTCTTCTTTAATTCCCTTCTGTTGGGTATTTAGATTGTTCCAAATGTTTCGGTACTGGAGATAACACTGATATTCTTTTGTTTCATTTATTTATTGACATCTATCGGTAGGCATCCTTCCACATGCAAAATAATCTCTTCTCCTCGCTTAGGGATTTACATTGATAATATAAAATCCTAAAAGGCACATCAACATCAACAGCATAAACATGCCTTAAAAATACCACAACTCTTTCCCCCAGAACTATTGTTTCAATTTTTGTCCTCTTTGAAATCATTTTTTTAGTGTTCTCCACAACCCAGGAGTAACTAATTTTAATGTTTAAAAAATGGACATGTGACATAAACATCTCATGGTATATTCACTTGCATTTCTTTGGTTATTGATCAAGTCGAACATTTTTCCATATGGCAATTGGCGGCTCGTACTTACCTTTTATTGAATTGTGATATATGTCCTTTCAACATTTTCCTACCAAGATATTAACCTTTTCCTTATTGATTTCTTGTTTGACTTGTTTTATTGCTATTTTATCACTGCCGTCTCTATGAGTTGTTAGGTAGGAAGCAAACATCTTTTGTAAAGATTGTGTTAAACATTTTTAATGTATATATATGTATACACACACAGTGGACACTTTTACACATATTGAATCACATCATGCACGATGAGATTTATAATGCGGCCTTTCTTTTTCCTGCTCCCCCCTCTCCTCGCCAGTTCCATTCACATCTTCGCCAGCACACCCACAATAAACTATGTGAACGGCCTAGTATATATCATTTTTATTTTTCTCCACTTTTCCATAATTATATTTCAAAATATAGGAAGATATAACAGTGGATGCAAATGCAGGGTTTTTTCATTTATTGTTTCATAAAAATGAGATGGTATTAGACAACTCCTGCATCTCCTTTTACTCTCCCAATGATACCTCATAAAAATCCCGCTAAGGTAATTGATATCATTCGAATTCATTCTCTTTAATAGCTACCTAAGGTTCCCTGGGGTGGATGGACCACTCTTTATTCAGTGATTCCCCCACTGCTGGCATTGACTTTGTACCTAGTCTTTTGCAACCTAAGGAGGTATATTTACTTATAAATGTTTTTATTTGGAGGCTAGATTCCCAGGAAGGATACTACTGAGCTAAGAGCATGATCAATTTATCTTCATTTTAATGGATGCTGCCAGATTGCTTCCTGCAAGGCTGTAACAATTGATAGTCCCACTAGCAATGTGTACAAATTTCCTTATATCTACATTAGCAATAGATTCTATAGCTCTTTTTGATTTTGATAAATATGAAAATTGGAAACATATCCCAAGTCACTCAAGAGCTCAAATGATGTAAGATTTATTGAACATTTGGATTCCATGTCTCTGAATTACAGCTTTTCCTTCTTTCCTTTTTTTCATTTTTATGTTAATTTGTATAATGATTATATATTATAGATTTTAATACTTTGTCAGGTTTATTACAAATAATTTTTTCCAGAGTTCACATGTGTATGTGTACTTTATTTATGGCAAAGACCTAGTTTTTTAAATTTTTCAACCCATAGTCAATCAGTGTATCATAATATACAAAATCACACACACACACTTGGATGTTACAGCCATGCTAAATTTTTGTAAAAATGTATGAATGCTTATTTTCCATTTCTGTACTCTCCGAAACATGAGTTGGTGGCCAACTGCAGACTGATGCTGGTCTGCCAGCCACATTCTGAGTAACCTTGGCTGGTAGCACCCTTTTTCTCAATGAAAAGTTTTCACTTTTGCAAAGGGTGAAAAGCTTATAGTAAAATATATTTCCTTCTGCCATTCTGGACATTTTACTTCTTGCTTGAGAAGGTACTTTAAGAGTTAATCCTAAGAATGATACTGCTAAGATTCTTCCGTGAAAGTCCCTGGCCCATGGGGGCTGTCTTCCCAGTTTTGGCCTCTCTCTCTACCTCTTTCATCTGGATGTTTTCATGGGGTGAGATGAAGCCCAGTCCTTCTCTTTAAGATGTGCTGCCACATAACCATTGTCACCGTGGGGAATTTCATGGTCGGGCTCACTCAGTAGCCACCCCCTTGTCCCTGCTGATTTGCCTTCTTATAAAGCCTGTATTCCAGATCCAGTTGCACTTTGGCTTGGTTATATGATGTGCATGTGTCATAGCAAGCATACCCAAGCAAGGTTTGGAGCAGGGAGAGCAATATACTAAGTGGCTGCACACAGGAATATTCATTCTCTTGGGGAATACGGTGGAGTCAATATTTTGTTCTCTTGGGGTAGCTATAATGAGATTTCTCAAGTTTCTATGTCATAAATGCCTTGCAATAATAGTGGCGGCAATGTGCTTCTACTTGAAAAGTCTCATATGTGATAGGCCCTTCTTCCTGGCTGCATAATATCCCACCATTGATCTTTTACCCTCAGAGACTTCTTAGGAACCCTGGAGTACATCCTCATTTCTTGAACTAGCTACAGTGAATTCTGTTGTCTGCAACAAAAAGCCTTGGCAAAAATCTGTATCGGACGGTCACAGAGACTGAGATACTTCACTGATACTCAAGAGATACTCAAGAGCTCAAATGATGTAAGATTTATTGAACATTTGGATTCCATGTCTCTCTGAATTACAGCTTTTCCCTCTTTCCTTTTTATGTTAATTTGTATAATGATTATATATTATAGATTTTAATACTTTGTCAGGTTTATTACAAAAAATTTTTTCCAGAGTTCACATGTGTATATGTACTTTATTTATGGCAAAGACCTATTTTTTTAAATTTTTCAACCCATAGTCAATCAGTGTATCATAATATACAAAATCACACACACACACTTGGATGTTACAGCCATGCTTCTGTTTTCTTGATCCATTTTTTTTTTTTTTTTTTTTTTTTTTTTTTTTTTTTTTTTTGTGGTACTGGGGATTAAACCCAGAGGCATTCCACTTTCAAGCTACATTTCCAGCCTGATTTTATATCTTATTTTGAAACAGGGTCTCACTAGGTTGAAGAGGATCTCACTACTTGCTGAGGCTGCCCTCAAACCTGCAATCTTCCTGTCTCAGCCTCCCAAGTACTGGGATTACAGGCATGCACCACCACATCCGGCTCCTCCTTGATCCATTTTGAATGAATCCTTATCAATATGTGAAGGCCAATGATACTTTGATGTGATCACAGTGGACTTAGAGTATGTTCTGAGATGTTTAATTTGTTTTTGCTCTTCTCAGAAAATTATACTTCCATTTGAACTTTAAAATAATTGTATTGTCTTAAGTCAACAGATAGAATAGGAAAGAGAAACACAAGCCTCTTCATATCAGTGTGAAATGTGCCACTTAATGGCCAGCAAACTGACCTCTAGCTATTTCAGAGCAGAGTACAATAAAAACAGTGGGGTGGGGTGTGGGGAGGGATGGCTGGTTAAGAGACAGGACAGATTATCCAGGGCAAAGGGGGAGGACAAAACTGGTGTGTGTGTGTGTTTGTGTGTGTGTGTGTGTGTGTGTGTGTGCGCGCGTGCGTGTGTGCGTGTGTTCCATAGGGACAGATATACCTAGAATTACAACAGTGAAGGGCAGAGCCCTTCGGAAAATAATAAAATAAAATAAATAAACCCAAGCCACAATATGTAAATACAGAGACTGAATAAAGACATGGAAAATGACTCAGAAAAGCTGAGGGTCAGCCCAGCCAAGGCGCTCACAGAGTAGCATGCTAGCCAGCACCTGAGAACCTTTGACAAACACATAAATTGACGGCCCCTGATCTCTGGAGGAAAGTGCTGAAACCAGCGGGCGTGTATAGAAGCCTGCACAAGAAGCAGGCGTGACAGCACACACTTGTAATCCCAGTACTTGGGAGGCTGAGCCTGGAGGATCGCGGGTTCACAGCCAGCCTCAGCTACTTAGTGAGGCCCTCCGAAACTTAGTGAGTCCCTGTTTCCAAATAAAGACTAAAAAATAGGGTTGGGGTTGTAGCTCAGAGGTAGAATGCCCCTGGGTTTCATCTCCAGTACCACAAAAAAAAATAAATAAATAAATAATAAAAATAAAAACAAAGAAGAAGAAGAAGTAAACTCCTAAATACCCACCCCATTTCCACAGCTGGAAAACCGTTTTTTCCTTTTCTCTTATAGGAAAGGGAGGGCATCCTCACTGAAGGAACTACAAGAACTTTGTAGTGCAAAAACTTTGGATTTTGTGCCACCAGACACAGAAGAAGGGTGAGAGAAGGAGCTGGTGCAGGGGTCAGCAAACATTTTCTGTAAAGATGCATTTAGTAAATATTTTAGTTCATATAAGCCAGTTGGTCTCTGCCGCAACTACTTGGTTCCAAAAGCACTAAAGCAGCTATAGATAATAATATTTAACCCACTTCATCCCATCATCCCAGACACAGAACACAGATGAAACTCAAAGTAGTATCTAATATCTAATATAATTATGTAAAACAACATAATCATATGCTAAGAATGTAATTACATCACAACAATAATTATAATGTAATGATGTTAGCCAGTATTAATTAATATGATACACAAGCTCCACATCATGAGTTTCCTATTTTAATGCCCTTCTGTCAATTTCATTGAAATAGTCGTAGAATTGAACTTGAGGGGTTCAGCAAATGTGCGTGGCTTTGTGCCAGTAAACTTTATTTGTAAAAGCGGATGATGGGCTGCATTTGGCCAGTCAGCCAGGGTGTGTAGACCCCAGGCCGAGGGTGATACCGGGGAGATGAAGAGCTGCGTTCTGAACAGGAAATCTCTCAGCTGTCTGCCTCCGACGGGTAATTAGGTCTGTTTACCACATCACGCTCTCTCCCAACCCTCATTCTCCCCTTTTCCCTTCCCAAGAAAGTAAATTAGCAAATTAGAATGTTGCCCTCTCAATGTCTTTTCCAATAGTGCCTCTAAGCGCTTTTCCAATTTCATTTATTGGAAATTAGCCTATCTGAATTTCTCTTCCTTGAGTTAAAGTTGGTGAATTACCTTTAATTAGGAAATTGTCGCCTTTTTGCTGGGGTTTTAAAGGTAGGAGTTGGATGCAGACTTTTCTAAACCTTCTAATTCCTTCTGTGTCTGTGATAAAATCTCCTTTCTGATTTTTTTAATCTTATCTATCTCACCTCTCCTACTTTTTTTTAAAGTCAGACCCATAAGGAGTTGACTTATTTTGTTGGTCCTTTCAATCATCCAGCACTTGAATTTGTTTATCTTTCCTGATATTTGTTTCCATTTCAATAAATATTTGTTGAATAAATGAATGGCAGTCGTCAGAAAGATGGTAGTCCCCTCTTATCCACAGAGAATATGTTCTAAGAGTTCTGCTGAATATCTGAAACCACATAGTACCAGACCCTGTATATACTATGCTTTTTCCTACATATAAGGTGTGTGTGTGTGTGTGTGTGTGTGTGTGTGTTTCTAGGGATTGGACCCAAGGACGTCCTATCTCAGAACTACCCCTAGCTCTTTTCATTTTTTTTTTTTTTTGAGACAGGGTCTCACAAAGTTGCTGAGGGTCTTGCTAAGTTGCTGAGACTAGCCTTGAACCTGTGATCCTCCTGTCTCAGACTCCCAAGTACTAAAATTACAGGCATGCACCACCACATCCAGCTACTAAACATTATTCCAAATTGTGCACACTAGGAAGTTATCAATAACCAGTAATGAAATAGAATAATTATATTAATATACTGTAATGAAAGTTACATGAACGCAGTCTTCTCTCTGTCTCTCTCCATACCTTATTGTACTGTACTGGTTGGCCACGGGTAACTGAAACCATTAAAAAAAAAGTGTGAAACCATGGATAAGTGGGTGCCATAGCTTGCCTGTTGGAGATTATCTGAGAGAAAATGTGTTGACTGGTCAAGCTGGAGGTCTCTTAAGAACACCAATATCTAAGAGTTGGCCAGGAAAAGAAAATATACCAGAAACAAAGGAGATCGCAAAGAAATCTGATAAGTATGAGAAAAGCCAGGAAAGCAGTGTCAAGATAAGTGCTTCAAGATGAGAACCTTGTCAACAGTGCCAAACACTACCCAGAGGGGTTCCATGACTAAGGACTTAGAAGTGTCCATTAGCATTAGCTACAAGTAGATTGTGAACCACCCTGGGGAGAGGAGTTTCATGGTGTGCAAGAAGAAAAACCCAGAGTTCTCTGAGCAGAAGACAAAGGAAAAGGTGAGAAAGAAAAGAGGATTCCAGAGAACTCTCAAAAGACCTTTGAGGTCAGTAATTAGAAACAAGCATATGATAAAGAGGGTATGGGTGTGGAGATGCACGCCCGTGTGTGTGTGTGTGTGTGTGTGTGTGTGTGTGTGTACGTGTGCATTGTTGGGGTTTGAATCCAAGGACATTCTACCTCCAAGCTACACCCCCAGGCCTATTTTCATTTTTTTGATTTGGAAACAAAGCCTTGCTAAGTTGCTGAGGCTAGCCTTGAACCTGTGATCCTCCTATCTCAGCCTCCCAAGTACTTGGATTACAGATACGCACCTGTCACATCCAGCATAAAGGGGACTTTTTGTAAAGATGCAAAAGCCTCATAGGTATTTAAATATGGACAGGAAATAGCCAGTAAAGGACTGGGTGGGAGACGCAGGGGTGGAAATTCACACAGAGCACAGGTGCAGGTATCGGGCTCCTGTATGAGAGTGTCAATTCCTCCTGTATCACTGATGCGGGAGGACAGGTTGTCTGTACGCCAGCGTGGGTGAACATGCTTTTGAAGACTCGATGAAAGGCAGCTGTGGAAATCGCATGGCTTCTATTTTCTCTGTGAAGTATGTGTCATCATCTTTTGCTAAGAATCAGGTGTGGAAGGCGGAGGGGTACAGGGCGAGGGGGGGTAGGGTGAGGCTGGAGGTATCAGAAGATAAAGAAGCTTAGAAAAAGCCACAGCAAATTTTGGAAGAAAGACCAACATGGGAACTATAGGAAGATGTTTGTCCACACTGAGAGCCTGCTCATGGTCAGAGACCGTAGAGTCATGGAGACCCAGGTGTAGGAGTCTTCGATGGGCGATTCGAAGGTCTTCTGTGGGCAAGAGAGTCCTGGATAGAAATTAGTGTTTGTCAGGAGATTCCCACGCCTCCTCCAGCTCCCCCAATTCTTCACCCAAGCAACCCCAACCCCTCTCCTACCTTTACTATGGAAGAAAAAGAAAGCAGACTTTATTGCAGTTATCAGGACAAACTCTCCATCTCTAGGAGACGTTTTCCACACTGGAGGCTGGAAGGGTGAAGAAGCCAGGGTTCCATCCCTCCTGATGGAGCAGGTCCTCCAGGACAGCACCCAGATAGCAGTGCTTTATTTTATGCTAGTTATTATTGAATTTTATAAAAGACAGAAACACAAGTATATATGTATATGTATGTAAGTGCATACACCTATATATGTATGTGTGTGTGTATTGTGTATTCTGTGCAGAGATTTTTTTTATATATCTGCTCTATGCAGAGTTCCTGTAGTCAAACTAGTTACACACATAGAAAAAAAAAGGCTACACCAGACATGGTGGCATATGCCTGTAATCCCAGTACTTAGGAGGCTGAGCCAGGAGGATCACAGGTTTGAGGCCAGTGTTGGCCAGGTCATCAACTTAGCAAGACTCAGTTTCAAAATAAAATAAAATAGGGCTGAAGGTGTAGCTCAGAGGCAGAAGTCCCTGGATTCAATCCCCAGTACTATACGCCCCCCAAAAGACTAAATAAAGCCAGGCGTAGTAGTGCACACCTGTAATCCCAGTACTGGGAGGCTGAGACAGGAGGATTACAGGTTCAGAGCCAGCCTCAGAAACTTAGTGAGACCCTGTTTCCAAAGAAAAAATAAAAAATAGGGCTGGGGGTATAACTCAGAGGTAGAATGTCTGTGGGTTCAGTTCCCAGCACCCCCCAAAAAACTAGGTAACTAGAAATCCCTGGGTTCAATCCCTAGTAACAAACACACACACACACACACACACACACACACACACACACACACACACACA
>PVLC010036152.1:0-16030 GCA_004027655.1 Graphiurus murinus
AAAAAAAAAAAAAAAAAAAAAAAAAAAAAAAAATTACAAGAATCACAAAAATTATGGACTTGCTCAACACAGGGTTACCATAAGCCTTCAGTTTGTAAAGGACACTATCTGTGAAGTACAACAAAGCAAAGTATACCTGTAATTATTATACCCATTTTATACATTAGGAAACTGAAGTTCAGTGTGGTTAATTAATCTTCTCAATGTCATAGTGTAAATGGTGGAGTCAGATTTGAACATACTTCTGTCTCATATTAGAGGCTTTTTTTTTTTTTGTGGTACTAGGGATTGAACTCAGAGGCATTCTACTTCTGAGCTACACTCCCAGCCCAGCCCAATTTTATTCTTTATTTTTGAAACAGGGTCTCACTAAGTTGCAGAGGGCCTTACCAAATTGCTGAGGCTGGCCGCGAACCTGTGATTCTCCTGTCTTAGCCTCCCAAGTACTGGGATTACAAGCGTGTGCCACCACACCTGGCTCATATCAGGGATTTTATACCTTAACATATTTAGCTTCATTGATTACTGAAGGGGATCCTAAAGTCATATTTTGAGAAAATATCATGTCATTTCAGTTTCACATAATAAAAAACTTGATTTTAAAAGCACTAATCTAAAAGTACAGTCTGGAGAAAGTTGCCCAAGTTTCCATAGCTACTTGTTTGATCCACCCTATTTCACCTATATGATCCTATTTACTTTTCAACACAGTGCTGTAAATTAGGCTTTACTTCCCTTTTATAAATTGGGAAACAGATGGAAAGAGAGAAAATGGCTTGTCAAGGCAGTATATGGACAAAGGCACTTAATTAGGGCTCTAATCAAGTTTTTTATCTTTATCTCCAAAGGTTTTTTCACTGTGCTATAATGAAGACACTTGGGATAGATGTCAGGGATTAGGAGAATTTGATTCTAAAAAATGAAAAAAAAAACTGAATCAAGTTCTAGACATTTTATTAGAGATCACTTTGTTTACCTGTTGATTATTAGGAACTGCTCTTTACTGAGATGCTCACTCTACTAAATATATTATGTCATTATCCTTCATTTAGTCTTTACAACAAATCTGTAAGTTTCCCCATTTCAGAAATAAAGAAACTTAATCATTCAGAGATTAATTTGCTCAAGTTCACACAACTGGCAGAACTAAATTTCACATAGAAAGCAATGTGACTAAAGTTCTTAGAGGCAACCACAAAACATATTCTGTCTTTAGCTTCTTGTATACAAGCTTCAAGGACCATCCCTGATATCCCTCCTTTTCAAGCTATTCCTAATGTTGCCAACTGGACATGACCATTTTAAAACTATGTGATATTAAGCTTGTATTCTTTCTTAAGGCATCTCTTAAAAAAACAGTTATTTGTATATTCAGTCTATCTTCTGTCTAGACCCTAAGCCTCGCAACAACTTGTCAAGGTCTGAGCCAGCCAAGCATCTTTATATTCTTCTTCCCCAGCTTGATGACGGGCCCAACCTCTTACATGCAACAGTGAGATGCCCAGGAGTTCACCTCTAGAGACCTGGGGCCCTCTTGGAGAAAATGAGGATTTTAACAGAGTATGATCAGGTTGGAGAAGTATAAAAGGACTTGACAGGAGCTTAAGGAAATTCTTTTTTAAATACTGTTGCATTTTCTCTGACAGTCTCATTAATTGAAAAATCTAAAGTCATGATAAGGGAACTAAGCCCTCTAAACTCTTTTTGATTTGAACAAAGTCGATGAGAGTACCTTTTATAAAAACCAACTGGGAAAGTTAAAATGAAATGGATGGCTAAAGAAAAAAGGACGATGTAAAACCACTTTTAATTCTACTTTCACAATGCTGTAAGTAACGTGTGAAGGCTTTCCATCACTCATGGGATCTTGAACAAGGTCCTTACCAGGACATCCAAGTCTATGCATTGTCTGTTCTCTTCTTATTTCTTCACCATTTTCTCAGTTCCTACAACAACCTGTGTACTCTTCGCCCACACAGTTTTGCACATTCTGTTCCGTCTATGTGCATTCAACATAATGTTCTTTATTATGAGTGAAAGCTCATATTTCAATCAGTTACAAATATTTAATGAATGCCTGTTCTATTCAATGCAATGAAAGAGATGTGGGTCAGAAACACCAAAGTTCTTGTCTCAAGTTAATTAAAATCTAGTTGTGGGGAAAAATCATAAAGATCTTAAAAACTAATTAAAGAGACAAAACAACAATTTAGAGAAATAATACAAAAGGTGTCAAAAGGCACTTTGGGATAAGATGTCAAATGAATAATAGTATTATAAGCATAACACTTAATTTGGCAGTAAATTAAATAAACTAAAATGTCCCAATAGCATATCCCACAGAAATGCACATTTGAATATACTAAAATTGCTCACTGGGCCGCCTTCTATATGTTGTGTCTTCTGTAGGTGGGAGGGGTGTGAGACTGGGTAGAGAAGTAAGTGGGGAGTTAGGTATGTGGAAGTGTCTCTGAATACTGTTTTCCCCTGACCTAATTTTCCTCAGATTGGGTTGATAAAGTGGGTAAGAACTAGATCAGCAATTCCTAGAATCCCTCTGACTAACCTGGAAGTAATAGATAGTCAGATTTATTCCTCTTAACATTTAAACTGAAATTTACACCTACTTACGAGCTGGTGTAAAGCACATTGAAATGAGATTTTAGCTTATATAACTAGATTGATATAACACTTGACTAGCTACTTTTTATAGGATTGCACATTTGATTGATCTCACTATACTCTGATACATATCTTATGTGATTTTTTTACCCAAGTTATTGCATTATGCCATGGCTTTATGCTGTCTTATAAATCTTTAATACTTTAATATTTTTACTTAATATATCTTAGAAATCATCCATTATTAGCATGTACAGATCTTTTCCCATCTTTCTTATAGCTGCATAATATTCCATGTGTGACTGTTTCTTATTTTGAATGTTATTTTTCTATATGTGGGCATTAGATTGCCTCAAATGTTTTGCAACTGCAAACAAGTCTGGAAAGAATCAATGTTTGCACTTTTTCAATCTTCTTAAAGAAAAAGATACACAATCTTTAGCATTTTCTGACATTTTTATGATGCTACATAATGATATATCAATGTACAATTAGGGTTGCTCTTTTCATTCAGTAGCTCTAACATAACCATAAAACTCTAATAAATTTACAGATTAAATACCAATCAAATCATTAAATAAAATTCACATTACAATGTTAATTTAATGTGATGGAGAGTAGTGTTTATCTGAAACTAAATCGTATTTTTTTAGCAAAAATTTTGTTAATAATAGCTATTGTGTCCTTCTGATTGACGATTCAGTTTTCCTGACACTTTTTTTTTCTGTTTGGGCACTGAAAAAATTATTCATATAGTAACTCTATGACTTTTTATTGCCATTTATCTCTTTGCTTGCTATTGGTTGGTTTAGGTTTTTTATATGTTCTCTTGGTTCAATTTAGGTAGGTTGTATGTGTCTAGAAATATGTTAACTTCTTGTATGTTTTCTAGTTTATTGAGTATAAGTTTTCAAAATAGTTTCTAATGGTCCTCTGGATTTCCCCATTGTGATGATGTCTCTTTTTCACTTCTGATTTTAGTAATTTGGGTTGATTATTTCTTTTGGTTGGGTTGACTAAGGGTTTTTGAATCTTGTTAATCATTTCAAAGGAACAGCTTTTTGTTTTGTTGATCTTTTGTATTTTTTTGTTGTTCTCTATTTCATTGATTTCTGCTCTGATTTTAGTTATCTCTTGCCTTCTACTGGCTTTGGGATTAATGTTTTTCTGTGTTTCACGGGCCTTGAGGTGTGTTGTTAGTTTATTTGGTGACTTCCTGTTTTTCATATGTGGGCACTCAATGCTATAAATTTTCCTCTTAAAACTTCATTTAAAGTGTCCAATAGATTTTGGTATATTGTATTTCTGTTTTCACTTAATTCTAGGAATTTTTTATTTTTCTTTTTGTTTCTTCTATGATCATTCAAAAATGTATCATTAAATCCTCATGTATTTATATAATTCCTTTGGTTCTTCCTATTGATGATTTCTACATGAAATTCCATTATATCTGAAAAGATGCAAAGAATTATATTACATTTTTTGAGTTTGCTTGTAATTGCTTTGTAGCCCAAAGTATGGTCTATTTTGGAAAAGGTTCCATGAAGAGCTGAGAAGAATGTATATGTACCTGTTGTTAGCGGGAATATTCTGTGTATGTTTATTAGTTTCATTAGGCCCATAGTGTTCTTCAGGTCCTGTTTCAGCCTCCTACATACTGGGCTTATAGGTGTATGCCATCACGCCCAGCTTCCTTTCTAGTTTTGTGAGATCTCTTTTAGCCTTTTTTTCTCTCTAGTTTCCATGTACTACACATATATTTTAAACAGTTTTGAAATAATCTCTTGTTGAAATATAGGGTACAGGGTAAAATTACAAAATATAAATGTTTGAATATCTCAATATCTTACCATATATTTGCCAGTTATTTTCCAAAAAGACTGCAATGATTAACAATGATCCTTTTTTAGTAGACAAAATTTTTGAGGCATTAAAAAATGTACAGATACATTTGTAGAAGAAATGTACAGATTTGTAGAAGTCTATATGTAGTTGGCTATTTGATTCTGTAAAAAATCCTAAATTGGGAAAATTTTTTGTATGTGTAGCCTATGATATGACATTCTTTCTTCAAAAGTGATATGAATTGCGGATCAGTTTTGAGCCCTTCTTCTTTAATTTCTTATATTTTACTTCTCTTATTAACCATGGATTGATAATATACACATTTCATAAATAGTTAATGAAAAGATGCCATATATAAATGCAAATTGTTTTTTTACCTGTGGTGCACCATGAATATATGACAACTTGTATCTATTACTGCATTTTCAGTGGTCATATATTTTCTTTTTAATTGCCTTTTGCTAATATCATTTGTCCTAGAAAGGACATTTCATACCAACTACCTAATGAAACTGTGATTAATGAGTATTAAAAATTATTACAAAAACATTGCAAATGTGGGAAAATAGTTCAATAAACTCATATTACTCATCACTCAGTTTATCAGGACATTACTATACTTGCTGCATGTATCTACTCCCCTATCTTTGCTGATATAATTTAAGGCAAATTCCACACATAATGTCAGTTCATTCCTATACTTCAGGGTGAATTTCTAAAAAAAAGGCTATTTTCTCATAGTGTTACTATCAGAATGCACATTAAAATAATTATTTGAAGCCAGCTGCGAAGGCATAGACCTATAATCCCAGTACTTGGGAGACTGAGACAGAAGGATCACAGGTTCCACGTCAGCCTCAGCAACTTAGTGATACCATGTTTAAAAATTTAAAAAAATAAAATAGGGCTGGGGATGTAGCTCATAGGCAGAACACCCCTGGATTCAATCCTGAGTACCACACAAAAAATTATTTGATATCTAATATACATTTTATAATTACACTTTCTAGTTTTTAGGTCTCTTTAGGTATGATTTTTTTTTTAGAGCAACACCTCCAGAAGTATACACATTGGTTGGTTGTACTTCTTAAGTCTCTTCTCATATAAAGCAGTCTCCTCATTAGCTTTTTTTTTTTTCTCATGCTATTGATTTGTGTCTTATAGAATGTCCATGTTCTGGATTTGTCTTTTTGCTTTTTTTGATGTTATAACTATTCCTCCTTTCCAGCTATTTGCTATAAATGAAAGTTAGTTCTAGGAATATAGATCCAGGCTCAACTGTTTTGGTCAGGATATTTCTTAGGTAATACTGTGTGTTTCTGTTCCATCCCATTAGGGAGTATGATATCAGGTTGTTCTATTTGTTGTAGCACTGACCTTGATTAGCAACTTTTGATAACAGCCTGATGTCTTCCAATGAAAAGTTCACCTTTAACCTATTACCTAGTGATTTCAGTTATTGATAATTATTGCATGATTCAATGATTTTATTTGTGTTGCAAAATGGTAGTATCCTAATGCCTTCATTTTTTCAATATTTGTTAGCTGGAGTTCTGTAAAGAAAAACTTTCTTAGCTGGTTGTCATGGTGCATGCCTACAGTCCCAGTACTTGGGAGACAGATAGGAAGGAGCACAGGTTCCAGGAAAGCCTCAGTAACATAGCAAGACTCTCAGTAACCTAGCAAGACCCTGTTTCAAAACCAAAAATAAGACAGGGTGCAGCTTGGAGGTAGAATGCCTCTGGGTTCAAGTACTGGTACCACAAAAACAAACAAACAAACAAACAAACAAACAAATAAAACTTTCTTATGAATAAATAGAGCTTTCATAAATATGCCAATCCAATGTAGAAATATTGGGTTAACATTTTTGATTTGATATTTTGATAGTATATTTTATATTTCTATGAATGTGTTTATCCTCTGATTCAGCATTTAGACTCATGATTTCTTGCTGGAGACTTACTTGATCATGAATTCAACTACACACTAATATTAGAATTTCAAAATGCATTCAAAGAGAGTCCATTCTTGCTACTTGTTGCATTGTTTCCCTCTGATTCCATTTGTAGAACTGTTTGCAAATGCATCAACCTTTTCCCTTTTAGATGCAAGGTGAAAAGCAATCATCCTTAGCTTATTGCCATAATGCTTATATAAAGGGATATGGAAACCAGATTAATTGGTTGTATTAGCATCTATCATTTTTCTGTTTTGCCTACCAGCTGTCTCTGGATGGAGGGAAATATTCAACATCTTTGCACCGCTGCTCCTAAAGCAGCTCTAACAGATGGTGACTTAACGGAATCCCATAGTTCATCATTAAATCGGGGTGTCAAAATTTCTGAACATGTTGTGAGGAAATTGCTTAATTTTTTTCATTCTTGGGTGGCAACTCAGTTAAAAAAACAAAACAAAACAAAACTCCTGTAGGTTACTATTGAGAGCATTTTAGGAAAAGAAGTGTGAAAATTATGCCAGATTTCTACTCAGAATGCTAACTTCTGCCTTCCCAGCAAGCACTGTTACGCATCCTTTGTTTCTCTAAAGTCAAACTCTGAAGAAACTGCTATTATTTGGCATTATCATTGTCTTTAAAAAAAAAGTGAATGTAGAAGTGGGTGTGGTGGCACACACTTATAATCCCAGTACTTGAGAGGCTGAGACAGGAGGATTGCAGGTTTACATCCAGCCTCAGCAACCACATGAGGCCCTCTGCCACTTAATGAGACCCTGTTTCAAAATAAGACATAAAAATAGGACTGGGGGTGTAGCTCAGAGGCAGAATGCCCCTAGGTTCAATCCCAAGTACCACACACACATACAAAAAAAAAAAAAAGTGAATGTATATTTGTTTGAAATCATTCCAAGGTTGTCATTGGTGAATGACGCTTGAAATGGAATAGTGTTCTGTTACAAAACTTTTTAGCAAAGGGTGGCAAATGGCCAAAAGTCAAATGGATAGTTTCTTAAGAAGTTAAGTGCATAAATAAGAAGGTTGAAGATGAAAGTGCATGGATGTTAATTGAATTGCTTCTGTGGCAAGGCTTTGCTCTTCCTGTTTCACTGGACTTTAGCCATACTAGACTTATGAATGTACTCATTAATGTATCATACGTTTTTCTCCTCATAGCCTTTGTGCATGCTATTTCTTTAGCTTGCAGTGACTCTTCTCCAAAGGATAATTTTTGTTTCACATATATTTGGGTCAAATGTTATCTCTGGAGAGAAATTCTCCCTAGACACATCTTACTACTCTCTGTTAATACCTTACCCTGCTTTATTGTTCTTCATAACACTTAAAATTCTTTGCTCGTTTTTTGTTAGATGTTCTTTTCATGAGAATGTGAGCTCCATGAGCACACTGGCTATATTATCTGGATCACAGCCAGCACATGCATGAGTTAGAGTTGTTTTTTTTTGGTTCTGGGCTACAGAAAATGTAGGAAGAGAGCCTTTAACTACTAGACTTTTACTGATGCTTTACAAGAAGCCCACACATCAGATATCAGAGTTGGGTTGGGGTCTCATGACTTCTCTAAGTCTGCACTGCCAGCTTTGGTGTGTGGTGCTTTTGTCCTTATGTGTTTACCTCATGGATATAAAGTAGCTGCTACAGTTCTAGGAATTATGTTCATGAGCTAAGCAGAAAGAAGGGGGAAAGGGTGATTCTAGCAGTGTGTATCACTCTTATCATTAGGCAGCAGAGCTGTTCCCATTAATTCTCCAGCAGACTTGTGCTTATATCTGATTGAATATAACTGTTATACAGCCATAGCTAGCTAAAAAAAGAGTCTGGAAGTGAATATTAAAAATATCTAACTCAGCCGGGTGTGGTGGCACACGCTTGTAATCCCAGAATTTGGGAGGCTGAGACCAGAGGATTTGGGTTCGCGGCCAGCCTCAGCTACCTAGTGAGGCACTCTGCAACTTAGTGAGACCCTGTTTCAAAATAAAGAATAAAAAATAGTGCTGGGGATATAGCTTGGAGGTAGAATGTCCCTGAGTTCTATCCCCAGTAACAAAAAAAAAAAAAAAAAAAATCCAACTCAAATACAGGAAAGGCAAAAGGATTTAGCAGTGGCCATTGGGATGGCTAGTTGATAGTATCTATTATAGTAGTAAATAAAATCCATTGAATAAATAAATGAATATTAAACAGCAAGGGTTGTTTTAGCTCTAGAATGCAAAGAAATAGTTCAATTTTCTGTTTATAAGTATTGATGTTTATTAAGAACTTAGTTTTGGACAATTGTTAACTAAACTTAAAGAGAGTATAATTAGCTAGAATCAAACACAATGAAAAATAACAAATGAAATAAGATAAAAATGAAAAATAATAGAAGCATGTGGTCATTGTTTGTAAAGGACAAATTTCTAAGGAGGTCATGTAAGCCTAGTGGTTAAATGACTCAGCAGACCTAAATTGAGAATCTAGGCCATCTAGGTGAATTACTTAATTTCTCTAATCCTCAGTTTTTCCATCATTAAAATAAGGCTAATGAAGCATCTACTTCATCGATGACTGAAAAACGCAGATTAGAAAATATGTGCAAAGTAGTATATTCTAGTACCTATAACTTTACTGAACAAAAGATCCAAAATTTACATACATAACTGAGTAAAAATTAGAATTATCCAGACTTACATTTCATGATCCTAACTGTCCTTCTAAAATATTATTATTCTGGTATGATGCTTAACCTCTCAACTAAAATCTAAAAATATTTCCATGTTCCATATATACTTATTTCAAAATAGAAAAATACTTGAATATATTATCAGGCAGTCTTAAGGTAATTCTGCTTAGAAGCACAAATAAGTTAGAAAAAGAACAAGTGTGTTAAATAATTTAAATGATGAAATTTTATGAGACTAATATAAAACTATAGCCTATCATTTGTTTCTTGTGGTTCATTAGTTACAGTGCCTAGAAGTCAATGTCAACCGGGTAAGGTGCATGGGATTCTTTTTTGCAGGCATGACTGTCTTGATCGAGTGCTGACTCTGTTATTCTTGCATTTAATGTATTCAAGTTGGCATGGAAGTGAAAGACATAATTCTCATTACATGTGCTAGGCCAGGCAGCAAGGGAAACAAGCCTGACTAAATGCTTGGATTTCACCCAGTGGTGCAGCAAACTAATGTTGTTTCTGAAAATGAAAACTGTGTCTGCATTTGTCAGCTGGAAATGTCCAGGGCTTTTCCTAAAGTCTGCAATAAATGGAGGACACTGTTCACTAAGTTAACCCCATTTCATTTGAAAGCACTGAGATGAATTTCTCTATGAATAATAAAGGTGCATGTTGTTAATAACACAGAATACTTTGGTGACTTTATGCTGAAGGACATATTACATAACATTTTTATTTTAACTTGATGCATTCCTTGGCAGCAGCAGCTAATAAAATTAGATTTTAAAAAAATGTCAGAAACTGTTCAAATAGCTCTTGTAGGCCAACCATATCATCTCTAGTTTAAAAATTGGCACTTTTAAGAATTTTAGTTGTCTTTCTCTTTCCTCATTCTCTGTAAATTTGAACTTGATCTATTTTTTTCTGTGATTAAAAATTATTCTACTATATTTGTGGTTGAATTACTCTTTTTTTGTGTGTGTATGGTACTGGGGATTCAAATCAAGGGCATTCTACCTCTGAGCTATACCCCCCAGGACTATTTTATTTTATTTTATTTTTTTTTTTGCGGTACTGGGGATTGAACTCAGGGGCATTCTACCTCTGAGCTATACCCCCAGACCTATTTTTTAGTCTTTATTTTGAAACCGGGTCTCACTAAGTTGCGGAGTGCCTCACTAAGTAGCTGAGGCTGGCCGCGAACCCGGATCCTCCGGTCTCAGCCTCCCGAATGCTGGGATTACAAGCGTGCGCCACCACGCCCGGCGACTATTTTATTTTTTTATTGTGAAATGGTCTGGCTAGGTTGTAGAGTCTCACTAAGTTGCTTAAGCTGTCCTTGAACCTACAATCTTCCTGTCTCAACCTTCAAAGTATTGGGATTACAAGTTTCTGCCACCAGTAATGCCACCAGCTGAATTTTGAAATAATCACCTTGTAATTACATACTTCTATTTGCTTTTCTGCTTTAAAGCTTCCCATTCTGTCTCATTATCACCCCCCCCCACTAAGCTTGTGGAATAAATGGTTATTTGTTACCATACATGATGGCTCAAATGCTTCTTATCCACACTTATTAGAAAAGGAGCATGTTTTCTTGATGATATCACAATAAAAATCAATCATCAAAAAGTCCTTAATATTTTAAGAATATGGAACAATGTCATAAATGAATGTTGTATGAGAATAATTGTGTATAGATCAACAACATTGTCAGTAGAACTAAGACTTTACCTATTCAGGCAGTTTGAATCTCATATTATTTTAATAAACTGAAATTCTTTTCTAAATAAATTCTTCTGGGGATGCCATGTATAATTACTAACATAATGAACATTTCTATCTAGAAAATGGGAAAGACACAGATGTTCTTTAACATCTTCAAAACGAATTTCAAAGTTTCATCTTTTTTTGGAATATAAAAGTGCTTATGGAATTATTCTGACAGGTTTACCAAGGACTCTGCAACCCTCAGAGTAACTGATTAAATGGCAGAAGTGGCCTATTACTATGCTTTGGGGACTATGGAGAGTGAGGATCAGCCTGTTTACCATGTGCTTCCAACTGAATTCTTTATTTTGAAGGGTTACTGGGATTAACACGACTGGTTTTGTAGCAGCATCCCTACTGTGTTTAGTGTTCAGAAACCTTTTGCCAACTCTTCTAAAATTAATATTTTATAGTGGAATTTGAGAGTGTTTAGAAGACTTAGTTTGGAGATGTATTTGTCATCTTATTTCAATCAACACTTACTGAGGACCTATGGTCCCAAGGACTCTTTTGAACATGAAATTCTGTTATTTCTTTTCCTTCCTTCCTTCCTTCCTTCCTTCCTTCCTTCCTTCCTTCCTTCCTTCCTTCCTTCCTTCCTTCCTTTCTTTTTTTGTGGTACTAGGGATGGAACCCAGGGGCATTCTACCTCTGAGCTACACCCCATCCCTGTTTTTAATTCTTTATTTGGAAACAGGTTCTCACTAAGTTGCAGAGGGCTTCACTGAGTAGCTGAGGCTGGCAGTGAACCTGTGATCTTCTGGTCTCAGCCTTCCAAGTACTGGTGTTACAAGTGTGTGCCACCATGCCCAGCTCTCTATGCTTTCTCATAGTGAATTCATGAAGGGTTTATTTAGGGACTTGTGGTAAATGGTGCCTGAGGTGGATTCTTTAGTGACCTCCCCCTGCAATACTGCCTGTTATGGAAGTCACGGGAAGAAATAGGTAGAAGTTATTCTGTATGGTTTGAAAATGAGTTTTGAGATTGAATACTGTTGGCTTGAAGAGTGAGAGTTATATTTCCAATTTTCACTTAAGATTTTGAGAAATATGCATGGGCACAGAATCTACTACACTTTAAGTACTCAAGAAAAAAAGCTTAAAAAATCAGAAGGCTAATATCCCTCATGACATATTTTTGTTTGTATTTAGGCTGGCTGGAGCAGCTATTAAAAAAGCTTTGCCCCATCACATCTTATCTCAGGCATTTGATGACCTTAGAGAATCTCTCTGGGCTTTGCCTCAGGGACCCAATCATCCACTTTGTCCTTTGCAGGCATTTTGTTTCAGATGCATTTCTTTTTCTCTCTGAAACCTAGGATTATCCTTTATTTCCTGAAAGCACCTTCACAGTGGACTAAGATTTCCATTTTCTTTGCAACTCTGATCTGAGACAAAGTTGCAGACCTACTATGTGTCCTCCTGGGTCCATATTAGACAAATAGTAAGCCTACATTGATGGACATAAGTTAAGCAATTGATGTAATACATGTTTTCATAAAATTGATTAGTTCAGCCGAGAGTAGTGGTACATACCTATAATCTGAGTATTTGCAAGGCTGAGACAGGAGGATCACAGGTTCGAGGCCAGCCCTAGCATCTTAGTGAGACCCACAGCAACTTAGCAAGACCCTGTTTCAAAATAAAAGATAAAATGGGGCTGGGGATGTAGCTTGGAGGTAGAAGTCCCTGGGTCCAATTCCTAGTACCCCAATTTTTTCGATGAGTTCAAATGTTATTTCAATAATCAACATTCATGCTCTGATGAGGTACTTTTGCTTTCCTGGAGGCTGCTCCTCCACCCCCATTACCTTAAAGTTTTAAAGAGCTTAGGGGAAAAATTTAATCTTTAAAAAGATCTCATCTGAGATTTTAATATAACCATTAATTCTGAAAAAAGAATCTTTTAGAAATCAGTCTACCTGTGGTTTGCCTTTGTGTGCCAAAGGCCATTAAAATGATATGAGGAATAAGTATGATGAGCCAAGTTTCCAAGGGCTTCTTATCGTGTCGTATGAACCCAAACACAGCTTTTCAAAATGAAACAGATTTATTTAATAATAGAATGAAAGGAACAATCAGAGTCTCAGCTGGAGTTAGGTAAAGAACAGGTGGCAATAAACTCTAATCAGCATGCCAAATGGAGGCTGGTGTGTTAGCAAATCACAAATATCAATCAGAATGGGAACCAATATGAGATATCATTCTCCTGGAGAGGAGCAAGCTCTGCAAAGACTCCTTTCTGTAAGGGTTGGTACCTACCCTCCGACTGAAACCAGAAGCAGGAAATGCTGCTGCAAGTACTTGTTAATCTGTTTGTTTTATAACAGCTTTATTCAGATATCATTTAAATATCATAAATTTTACTCAAAGTGTACAATTCAATGGCTTGTCATATATTCACAGTCATACAACCATCATCATAGTAAATTTTAGGACATTTTCATCTCTCCATAATTGAAAGTGTGTCCATTTAGAAGACACTCCCCATTTCCCCCCAATTTTCCTAGCTCTAGTCGACCACAAATGTGCTATCTCTACAGATTTGCCTATTCCAGATGTTCCAAATAAATGGAATCATACAATATGTGGCCTTCCAGGACTGGCTTCTTTTACTTGATTACATAAAGTTGTAGCATATATAAGTACTTCACTCCTTTTTATTATGGAATACTATTTTCATATAGATATATCACATTTTATTTATTCATCAGTTGATGAATTTGGAGGTTAGTGTTGTTTAGAGATGCATTTTTTAATAAAATGAAAGCAAAAACTTAAAGTGGTACTGTAACTTTTTCACTTTTTCAGAGAGAGTGGAATGATTGTACCAAAATAAAAAAAGCTAGGAATATAGCTCAGTGGTAGAATACCGTGGGTTTGATCTCAAGTACCACAAAAAAAAAGTGAGGGGATCAGAGAATTTTTTTTCTGAGGACAGTAATTTCATTGTTAAAAACCACAAAACTGATTTTTGAACATGGGCAGTATATGTTGTCTTTGTTCTCCTGCATAGATTCCTATTCTTTCCAAATCAAACCCAGGCCAATGGATGCTCAATCATGTACTAAAAAAAAAAAAAAGACTTAAAAATTACCTTATTTATTCATAAATACATTTTTATAAATTTAGCCATGTTTCATAGTACAAATTCATATAATGTGGGGGTCGTTGCCTGCCAACCAGGTTTTCTCTGCATCTAAAGATGTGGATAAATATCGCTGGAACTCCATGGTCTATGGGATTCCCAGCGCCTTCCCTAAGAGTTCTGTGAAGCCTCTAGACTTGTCTTCATGGTGTCTCTGACTAATTTTCTGCTTCTTCTGAAATCTTGTCCTCTTTTCTGCTTTCTGCGATTCCTAAAGTCTTGTTTACTGGTATTGAGTTAGACATGGAATTCAGCTCTGTCTCCCTGGTTTCTATCCTCTGCTCTCAACACAACTCACATGCCAGCTGCCAGTGATTGATTGATTTCAACAGAACTTTCAAGGCAACAGGGAGAGGGAGGACTACCTGTACCATAGAAAGTTTTACATGAAGTATTAGATATCTGTTTTCTTTAAAAAAAAAAAAAAAAGACTGACTTTTCACAACTCAGAATTCAATTTTCTACTCCTTTTTTTTGTGCATGCATGCATGTGTGTGTGGTGCTGAGGTTCTATCTCTGAGCTCCTCCCCCAGGCCTATTTTATTTTTTATTTTGAAACAGTTCCCTAGCCCTGAACTTGAAATCTTCCTCCCTCAGCCTCCAAAGTTGCTGGCATTACAGGCATGTACCACTGCACCTGCTAAACTCCTTTTCTTTTCAGTTCATGAAAGTCTAGGCATGGTGAACTTTTCTAGATGGTGCTACCTACAATCTAGACAGGACGAGGTGGAGGTGGGCTGAGCCTACCTTTCAGACTCTGGGGAGAAAGTAAGGAAGAGGATGTTGATGGTCAGCCAAGGCTGTGTTAGAGAGGGAGGGGCTGTAGTTATGTGAAGAGTCACATAACTAAATCAAGGGCAGAGAGAGTTCTATATTTGTTAGATCTCTGAGGAAAGGTTGTCTCCTGGGTTCTTCCACATAAAACCATGTAAGTATCTTTTTTTTTTTTTTTTGTGGTACTGGGGATTGAACTCAGGGGCGTTCTACCTCCGAGCTATATCCCCAGCCCTATTTTTTATTCTTTATTTTGAAACCGAGTCTCACTAAGTTGCGGAGTGCCTCACTAGGTAGCTGAGGCTGGCTGCGAACCCGGATCCTCCGGTCTCAGCCTCCCAATTACAAGCGTGCGCCACCACGCCCGGCTGTAAGTATCTTTGATAACAAAATAGGATAAGATAGAGTGGTGGCTTGAGGTTTAGATTTCCGATGTGGTGTGGAATCTTAGTGGAATTTTGGCTAGCCCATCAAGGGATCCTTCAAAGTGGGGTGGATCCCTGGGCCAGGAGTCAGCTAGAGCTGATAGAACACAGGTTCATAAGGTGGGTGTGGACCTGAGATGCCCAGCCACAACACTGTCAGAACAGAGTGATGCAGTCCTTATGAATTGATATCAAGGAACTGTTTAGTGAATTGTATTGTATTAACCTTTCTATAAGATTGGGCATTTAGTGAATATACTTAGCTTTATCTTATCTTTTATCTATCAATATCATCTATCTATCCATTCATCTACCTATTTGTTATCATCTATTTATTTATTTATTTATTTATTTTTTCGGAACTGGGGATTGAACTCAGGGGCATTCTACCTTCAAGCTGTACCCCCAGCCCTATTTTTCATTCTTTATTTTGAAACCGAGTCTCACTAAGTTGTGGAGTGCCTCACTAGGTAGCTGAGGCTGGCCGCGAACTCGGATCCTTCGGTCTCAGCCTCTCGAATGCTGGGATTACAAGCATGCGCCACCACGCCCGGCTTGTTATCATCTATTTACATGTTATTTTACTTACCATCAAGTACAGACGATAGTCAAAGTCATCAATGAATTAAAGAAATACCATTCTCTCTGCATATCAGCTATGAAATTTAAAATTTGTGATTCATCTACATATGTATAACTATTACCTGTTATCAGAATATACCACTGTTCTGGTACTAACTAAATCTTCCTTATTAGTTTGAAACCGTTATGGGAACATATCCAAGGAAAGCCTGTCTATCCTGTTTTTTTTT
>PVLC010036153.1:0-15914 GCA_004027655.1 Graphiurus murinus
TTTTTTTTTTTTTTTTTTTTTTGTGGTACTGGGGATTGAACTCAGGAGCATTCTAACTCTGAGCTCTAGCCCCAACCCTATTTTTTTACTCCTTATTTTGCAACAGGGTCTCACTATGTTGCAGAGTGCCTCACTAGGTAGCTGAGGCTGGCCAGGAACCCGGATCCTCCGGTCTCAGCCTCCCAAATGCTGAGATTACAAGCGTGTGCCACCACGCCCGATTCTGGTGGAGCTTTTCTAGTCCAGTTTTCTCTCAATTTAATTGGCCCCCTAACTCATTTTGCTTACTAGCAAGAATTAATTATGTAATTCAGTTTTTTATTTTTTTGGTGCTGGGGATTGAGCCCAGGGACATTCTGTCTCTGAGCTCCACCCCTAGCCCTTTTTATATTCTATTTTGAAGCAGGGTCTCTCTAAGCTGCTGAGGCTGACCTCAAACTTGTGATATTCCTGTCTCAGCTTCCAAAGTACTGGTTAACTTAAAAAAGCCCACATAGTCACCTTCATCAGGTCTTGTTAGCAAACATGAAGATTGCCAAACTTTTGTGTCCTAAGACCAATGAGTCATATCACACACAATTTGTGTCTTTCCATGATGCCACAAAGTTTATTCCACATTCAAAGGTTATAGCTCTCAGGAGCTTATCGGGAAATTGACTAAGTAAAGTTAAGCAAAATTCTAAGTTCAGATGCTGGGCAGCTGCTTTGCCAGAACCAATTAGCAAGGAATGAGCATCAAACAATACACTTCACACTAGCAAATCTAACAATATAGGTCAAATAGATGTGTTAAACAGCACATAAATTCTAAGACTTAGAGCACCTCAAACAATCAGCAAAATAATACAATACAAACAAACAAGGAGTAGGTAATAATGAACAAAGTCCATGAATGGAAGAGGAGATTCAGGAGTTGACCAGGGCACAAGCTGGTGAGAAGTTGCATTGATCCTAGTAGTCAGCGAAGAGCAGGACTGGAGCAAGTCGCTGGACCAGACTTGCTGGGGCAGACTGTCATGGAGTAAGCAAAGCTCAGCGTACTGCTTGAGGGCCGGTGTCTTTATAGGACTTTCTGGGCGTTTCCCAGTGTCTTTGGCAAACTCATCCAGGCTTATTGAACCTGCCAGATTCCTGTCACTAGTTCACATGTATTGGTTGAAGCCCATCAGAGGCGAGAAGGCATTGTATGATCCAAATGTCTGTTATCAACTGCAGTACAGGAGTCCTGGTCTGAGCCATACACTCAGGAGTCCAGACAGATTTCTGAAGCTGTATGCTGGCATGTGTGGACGTTACGGTTGTAACGTCATTGGGGGCACTTTTCCTCAATTCAAAGAAAATGAATTGGGAATTAAAACTAATAGCTTTGTTGCAACATTAAAAAAAACTTTATTACAAAATCAGTAGGAAATAGAAAGGGAAGAGAAGAAAAGCAGCATGCCTGGCAGACAAACTGGAGAGCCCGAAAGTGGACCTCTGCCCACCCCTCAGACCTCAGTCTTTAAATACAAATCTTCATATTGGCATGTTCTTATTGGCGTTACCAAGGCAACGGGCTAGTAACTTATTCCTTAGCCAGGTGGTGGCTCCTTGTCTCCAGACAGTGTGCTTACTAAGTGCAGAGGTCAATGATCCACCTTGCTTTCACCCCTATTGTATTGGGTTGCATTGGTTGCTCATCAACTATGGAGGCTTTGAAGCAGCACATGGAGTTTACCTTTCTGGGTCCCAAAGAATAGGAAGGAAATAGAAACACAAATTACAGCCAGTGAAGCTGTGTGTGATCTCTAACAGCAAGGCTTAAAGCTCTTGCTACCTTTATGGCTGTGAAGTGAGCCAGGCAGAGTCGCTGTGATCTTAAGGTTTTCAATTGTCTCTATATATTTTTAAAGCTAAAGGCTTTCTATGGGTAGACATTAGGGCAAAGGGCAGAGGGGAGAGTAGCCACTTCTCCCTGCCTGAGTGCTTGCACAGTATCCAGACCCTGATTGCTTTTAACATTTTGGAAATTAATACCAGAGCAATTTTCCAATACCATCCTGTCACATGGACAAGTTGTTTATGAGTTCCTAAAACTTGTTTTATATCCCATGCTCTATACAGCTAGGTTGATGAGAGCCTCACTACTTGCTGAGACTGTCCTCAAACTTGTGATCCTCCTGTCTCAGCATCCCAAATACTGAGATTACAGGTATGTGCCACCATGCCTGGCTTAACACATTTTATGTTTGTTTGTTTTGTGGTACTGGAGATTGAACCTAGGAACAGTCTTCTTCTGAGCTAAACCCCAGCCCTATTTTTTTTTAATTTTTATTTTGAAACAGGATCTCACTAGGTTGATGAGAGTCTCACTATTCGCTGAGGCTGTCCTTGAATCTGTGCTCCTTTTGTACTAGGATTACAAGCCTGTGCCACCATGCCCGGTTTAATATTGTATTTTTTTTTTTTTTTTTTTTTTTTTGCGGTACTGGGGATTGAACTCAGGGGCATTCTACCTCCGAGCTATACCCCCAGCCCTATTTTTTTATTCTTTATTTTGAAACCGGGTCTCACTAAGTTGCGGAGTGCCTCACTAGGTCCGGTTTAATATTGTATTTTTAAAAATAAAAATCAGTGCAAAAATTTCTGATCCGCAAAATATTCAAATTTTAAGTAGAATCCAAGGATACCAGTCAAATAATCATGCAGGCCATCTCAAGAGGGAGATTTGGGGTCTTTAGAGTTCTTTTTTATAGGAGACCCCTGTGAGGGGGTGGGTAGGGGCACACAGCAGGGATGGAGGTCTATATTTCCTCATTTTCCTAACATCTAATCAATGGGTGGTGGCCGAGTGGACTGAGCTTGACCAAGTGTCAGACCTTCCTTTTGGATCCTTTGTTTAACAAACATCTTAGAAACTTTGGGTGAGGAGACAGGCCTTTAGGATTAAAGATGAGGCTTTTGGGGGATGTTTGCCTAAGGAAAAACAGTCCCTGTAGGGTGAAGATAAGGATCAGCAAGGAGTTTTTAGATTTAGAGCTACAGTCTTCCTTTTCTTCCTTGTTTCTCTCCTTTTTTCTATTACTTTTATTTCTCCTATCCTACCTCAGCATTGGGGATTAAACCCAGGGACATTCTACCTCTAGCTACACCCCCAGCCCCATTTTATTTATTTATTTATTTATTTATTTATTTATTTATTTATTTATTTATTTATTGAAACAGGGTCTCGCTAAATTGCAGAGGGCCTCACTAAATTGCCCAGTCTGTCAGCAAATCTGCAATTCCCCTGTCTCAGCCTCCCAAGTACTGGGATTACAAGTGCACACCACCACACCAGTCATAATTATACTTTGAAATGTCAAAATGCACCAATTAAGCCTGGCACAATGTTACACCCTTGTAATCCGAGTACCCAGGAGGCTGAGACAGGAGGATTGAAGATTTTAGGCTAGCTTTAGCAATTTAATGAGACTCTCAGCAACTTAGTGGGACCCTGTTTAAAAAAGAAAAGGACTGGGTGTGTAGCTCAGAGGTAGAATGCCCTTGAATTTAATCCCTAGTATCCCCACCTCCCAAATGAATTTATGAATACAATGAAAGATAGAGAGTGGGTGTTAAGTGAAGCCATATCAGAAGAATCTGCAGATTCCAGGTTGATCTCCCTAGAGCTGCTGTGATCTAAAAGAGGAGGTAGCTTGGAGGATAGACCTCACTGAGACCACTCTGACAATAGGCAGAAAACTGTAGGAGAGGTGGGCAATGGCAGGAAAGGAAATGCAGGTCCAGGTGCCAGAGCCTTGAGATGTGGTAAGAATTTAGATCTGCATCGCAAGAGGGATGGAAATGGGAGTCTGAAAACACACTTCAGTTGTAAATGCTAGTTAACCTTAAGCTTGCAAAACAGTATTTTACTATTGAGGCTCATTCTGCCCCTATTTGACTTGGCTGATTGTGTGTGTGTGTGTGTGTGTGTGTGTGTGTGTGTGTGTGTGTGTGTGTGAAAAAGAGAGAGAGAGAGAGAGAGAGAGAGAGAGAGAGAGAGAGAGAGAGAGAGAGAGAGAGAAGGGATTGAATCCAGGGGGATTCTACCTCTGAATTATATCCCCAGCCCTATTTTATTTTCATTATTTTAAGTCAGGGTCTCACTAAGCTGATGAGAGTCTCACTACTTGCTGAGGCTGTCCTGGAACCTGCAATCCTCCAGTCTCCAGCCTCCCAAGTACAATAATTACAGGCATGTGCCACCACACCTAGCTTGATTTACACTCCCATCCCTGTTTTATTTTTATTTTGAAACAACAGGATCTCACTCTTTTGTTGAGGGTCTCACTAAGTTGGTGAGGCTATCTTCTTTTTTTTTGTAGTTTTTTTTTTTTTTTTTTTTTTTTTTTGCGGTACTGGGGATTGAACCCAGAGGCATTCTACCTCCGAGCTATACCCCCAGCCCTATTTTTTATTCTTTATTTTGAAACCGAGTCTCACTAAGTTGCGGAGTGCCTCACTAGGTAGCTGAGGCTGGCCGCAAACCCGGATCCTCCGGTCTCAGCCTCCCGAATGCTGGGATTACAAGTGTGCGCCACCATGCCCGGTTCTGGTGAGGCTATTCTTGTGTTCCTCCTGTCTAGCCTCCCAAATACTTCAGCATGCACCACCATACCCTGCTTGATTTAGCTGATATTAGTTGAATGCTTTACATGCACAATCTCATTGTATCTTGAAATCAAATTTATGGAATTATTAATATTATTATTTTATCTGCATTTTAAAATGATGATCTTGAGTCACAAAGAAACTTTTCATCCTGGTAAGTGTTAAAATTTAGATTAGAGCCCTAGGCTGTTTAATTCTTTGAGATGTGTCCTTGTCGTCTTGTATAGCATTTTCCATTAAATTAAGGCATTTTTCAAACTCCATAGCTGTGTTTTCATTTAAAAATCTCTTGCATTATTTACTGTAATTTATACTACCTTGTTCAAACTTGTTTGATCTTATAGCAGCCTTATGAATCATTATAGATAAGGAAATGGAAAATCAATGTTAATGTCTAGTCAAAGCCACATTAGTATTAAGCTTATAGGGCAGAGTTTAAACCTCAAATCTAGCTATCCTGACACAAATGTAAATGTAAAGTTAATTTTTCCAAGCAAGTTTAGTCAATTGTTTAAAGAGTTTCCGTTAAATGTTTTGTTTTGGGGTTTTGTTTGTTTGTTTTGTTTTATTTCATTTTTTGGTACTGTACTGGGGATTGAACCCAGGGGTGTTCTATTGCCATGCTAGACCCCCAGGCCTAGTTTTTCTTTTTTCTTTTTTTTTTTTTTTTTTTTTTTTGTGGTACTGGGGATAGAACTCAGGGGCATTCTACCTCCGAGCTATACCCCCAGCCCTATTTTTTATTCTTTATTTTGATACCGAGTCTCACTAAGTTGCGGAGTGCCTCACTAGGTAGCTATTTTTTCTTTTGAAACTGAGTCTTGCTAAGTTTATAAGGGGCTTGTTAAGTTGGCTGGCCTTGAATCTGCAATCCTTCTGTCTCAGCCTCCTATGTACTGGAATTACAAGCATGCGCCATCACATCTGGCTCAGAGTATGATTTTTAGAGGGCACACTGAAACATATTTGTCTCTGCTTCTTACTGTAGTTTGAAAATCTAAATGCTATACTTAATGCTAAAATAACTGAAACTTGTTATCATATTATATCTTTTCAAAAGTTTTGTGCTATTTCAATGAAAACTAGAACTACATAAGTATCATATTTCATTTTCTCTGTGAGAATTAAGCAATAGGCCTAAAGTATAGTGGCAAAAGGCTAATTTTTAGAAGCCTGGTTAAGATTTTCACAATGATTCCTTAAAGATTATTTTTTAGCAGCTTCATGAGTAGACTATTGCTATGTCTGAATGTTCATGGCCCTTCAAATTTCATGAATTGAAATCTAGTTTCCAATGTGATGCTGTGAAGAAGTGGCCTTTAGGTGGCAATCTGATCTGAGGACTCTGATTTCATGACTGGGATCTGGACCCTTCTAAAAGATGCTTGGGAGGATATGGGCCCTTCTATTTTCTTTTTTTTTTTTTTGCGGTACTGGGGATTGAACTCAGGGGCATTCTACCTCCGAGCTATACCCCCAGCCCTATTTTTTTATTCTTTATTTTGAAACCGAGTCTCACTAAGTTGGGAGTGCCTCACTAGGTAGCTGAGGCTGGCCTCGAACCCGGATCCTCCGGTCTCAGTCTCCTGAATGCTGGGATTACAAGCGTGCGCCACCACGCCCAGCTCACATGGGCCCTTCTAAAAGATGCTTGGGAGAGCCTGTTTACCCTTCTTCCATATGAGGACACATAGAAGGTGTCATCTCAGCCTGGGGTGGTGGCACACGCTTGTAATCCCAGTACTTGGGAGGCTGAAACAGGTGGGTTGTGGGTTTGCAGGCAACCTCAGCTACTTAGTGAGACGCTGTTTGAAAATAAAGAATAAATATAGGGCTAGGGGTGTAACTTGGAGGTGAAATGCCCCAGGGTTCAATCCCTGGTACCACCAAAAAAAAAAAAAAAAAAAAAAGGAAAATGTCATCTCTAAGAAATGGCCTCTCACTAGGCACCAAATCTCTGATGTCTTGTCTTGGACTTTACTTTCCAGAATTGTGAATGATACATTTAAAAATTTTTAAGCCGGGCATGAAGGCACATACCTGTAATCTCAGTACCTGGGAGGCTGAGACAGAAGAATCGAAGGTTCAAGGACAGCCTCAGCAACCTAGGGAGGCCCTCTGCAACTTAGTGAGACCTGGTTTCAAAGTAAAATAGAGCTGGAGGTGTAGCTTGGAGGAAGAATGCCCTTGAGTTCAATCCCAAATACCACCAAAAATATAAATAAATAAAATAAAATTTTTGTTGCTTATAAATTACAAGATTTATCAGTAGATCTTAAACTTGAAAGGTTTAAGACAAATATTCATGTAACTTCCTTTCTACAAATATTTCTTATATTTCAGTTGAAGACAACCACTAAAACTGGGTTTACCTGGAGAAATTTTCTGAGCTTGCTCTGACTTATTTTAGACCATTTCTCATATTCCTCTCCACTCAAATTTTTTGAATCAACTTCAGATTTTATGGTCTTCAAAAATTTTGGCCGGGCGTGGTGGCACACGCTTGTAATCCCAGCATTCGGGAGGCTGAGACCAGAGGATCCGGGTTCGCTGCCAGCCTCAGCTACCTAGTGAAGCACTCCGCAACTTAGTGAGACCCGGTTTCAAAATAAAGAATAAAAAAATAGGGCTGAGGGTATATCTCGGAGGTAGAATGCCCCTGAGTTCAATCCCCAGTACCGCAAAAAAAAAAAAAAAAAAAATTTAGATATTTTGACTACTTTTGGATTTATAGGTGAGTTTAAAAGCCATTACAGAGCTTCTGTATATACTTCACCCAGATTCCACTAAATTTCACATATTATGTAGCCAATGTACATTTATTAACAATAATAATTCAAGAGTGATACAAAACTATTATCCAAACTCCAGACTTTACTTGGATTTTATCAACTTTTCCAACATACCTTTTATCCATTCCAGGATAAAATCCAGTATACCACTTTGTATTAGGAACTAGTTAAATCGTAGACAAACTCCATAATCTAATCCCAGGTCTAGCTCAGAAAATATTAATTTGTGTCTCTTGGAATATACTTCCTTTACCACTGCTCCCATGAAATTCACACCCACCCCATGATTCCAAATCTGTACCTTTTTCAAAACTCAAATTGAGATTCCTACTTTTCAGAAAGCCTTTCTTTGGAAACGAAATGGTCTCTCTCCTTACATTGAATTATCTTGGATTTAGGTAATATAATTAATATCACATAATCAGCCATCTAACATTTTTAGATGTATTTTGGATCAATAATCTTGTAAGTGGGAAACCAATAAGATGCATGTCTTTTCAGGAAAAAAATCACCCAGGCTTTATAAGGTCTATCTACTTTATGTAGGGAAATTACAAAATACTTTGGTTACTGTTTGATGATATTATTATTATTATTATTATTATTATTATTATAATTCTGGAGATTGAATCCAGAGGCAGTCTACCTCTGAGCTACACCTTCAGCCCTATTTTGTTTTTATTTATTTATTTTTTTTGCGGTACTAGGGATTGAACTCAGGGGCGTTCTACCTCTGAGCTACACCCCCAGCCCTATTTTTTATTCTTTATTTTGAAACCAGGTCTCACTAAGTTGTGGAGTGCCTCACTAAGTAGCTGAGGCTGGCCACGAACCCGGATCCTCCAGTCTCAGCCTCCCGAATGCTGGGATTACAAGCATGCGCCACCACACCCGGCTTTGTTTTTATTTTGAAACAGGATCTCACTAGGTTGATGAGAATCTCACCACTTGCTGAGGCATCCTTGAACCTGTGATCCTCCTGTCTCAGTCTTCCAGTACTGGGATTATAAGTGTGCTCCATTATGCCTGGTTTAGTATTGTTTGAAGTGATGAGAATAAATGATGAACATCAATTTGTAAGTAATACTGGTTCTGCCTTCTGCCTTATTCTTTTCTTTTCTTTCTTTTTTTTTTTTTATGGTACTGGGGATTGAACTCAGGGGCATTCTACCTCTGAGCTATACCCCCAGCCCTATTTTTTATTCTTTATTTTGAAACAGGGTCTCACTAAGTTGCGGAGTGCCTTACTTGGTAGCTGAGGCTGGCCGAGAACCTGGATCCTCCAGTCTCAGCTTCCCAAATGCTGGGATTATAAGCGTGTGCCACCACGCCCGGCTCTGCCTTATTCTTGCAAAAAAAGAAAAGGCATAAAAGAGTTCTGGGGCATATAGACACATAGTTATATGTAGCCGTTGTACTCACTGGTTTTGTTTGTTTGTTTTATGGAATGACCAATATTTTGTTAGGGTCAAAGAAATTTGAAAAATATGGCTTATGTATATGCTAATACATATTTACTTATGTATATGATTAGAAAAGGGTCAAAATGGGTAAATAGAGAACATCAGTCATTCCGTCTTTCATTTGAAACTTAAATACTTTTATATTTTTGGAGGTAAGGAATTGCCTACTGTTCTTTTAAGAAGGTTGGTTTAGATGATCTACTTAATTTTAATTTTATTTATTTTTTAATTTAATGTATCTTAATTTAATTTATTTACTTTGGTACTAAAGATTGAACCTAGGGACATTCTACCTCCAAGCTAAACCCTCAGCCCTTTTTTTGGGGAAAGGGAAGTATTGAAGATTGGACCCAGGGGAGATCTACCTCCAGGCAATACCCCCAGCCCTTTTTATTTATTTATTTATTTATTTATTTATTTATTTATTTATTTATTTATTTATTTATTTATTTATTTTTATGTTGAAACCAGGTCTCTCTAAGTTGCAGAGGCTGTTCTCAAGCCTGCGATCGTCCTGTCCCAGCCTCCCAAGTACTGAGATTATAGGCCTGTGTCACCACTTCTGGCTGGATTGCCCAGTTTCAAAGTACAGGATGTGAATGATAAGAGGAGGTAGAAGTGAAGAGCAGGCTACAAACCGAATCCAAGAGAAGAGCAGGTGTGAAGGACTGTGTCCACCTCTCACAAGGAGGAAAAGAGATGGTGTAGGTAGAATTTCTCAGGAAGCTAACCAATTGTCTTTACTTTTGCCAGAGATTTTCACTCTGAATATGATGCAGGCAGGTTATCAGGGTATCTAATGGCATGGGGTGTTTGGTGTGTCTTTACTCTTTCTTTAAGATTAAAGGAGCCAAGAAACCATGGCCCTGGCAGGACACTGCAAGCATCTCTAGCCGGTTCAATCCAAGGGCCTAGGAATGGATCTCAGCCCCCTTGCTGGGGGCTAATTGCTTATAATCTCTAGGATGGGATTCTCCTCCCTCAGTCGGAGGGGTTTTACTCAGTCATAAAAATCAAAGGGAATGTGCTTCATGAAACTGCCATAGAAAACAATTCTCAGAATCTAAGACCAAATGATTTTGTTGTGGGATAACACGGTCCCACTCATGGATCCTTGGCCTCTGTGATAAAAAGAATTTTAACGTGTGCCAATCAGGAACAAAAGGTAGGAATTTATTTAGGAAAATAAGGAACTGGGGGAGAAAACAGGTGAGCGGGACATCTTCCTGGCCAAATGCGAGCACGAGGGCAAGAGAGTGAGCGCGAGGAAAACACTTTCTTTTATAAGCTTTTAAGAGGGGTGGGCACAGAAGAAGTCTGGACCTCCTCCTTCTTCAGGTATAGGTGGGCATTCCAAGTTGGACCCTCCTCTTCCTCAGGTTTCAAGATGGGTCTGACCTTGGCTGTGAATTTCCGGTGTCCTTGGCCCTGAATCTCAGGTGGGGGCAGGGCTTCAGGGGATTAAAAAGGTGTGGCCCACTTAGACTTTTCTCCTAAGATTTTGAGCACACCCTATAGGGTGGGGTCAGCTAGAACTCTCCAGATTTTAAAACTATTATTTTTCCTTTCCCTCCCAATGTCTCCTTTCTGCCTAAATTTTATTCCTTCTGTCCTACATCAATTTGACCTCTGGTCCTGGATTGGATCAGACTTTTGATCTTTTCTGGTCCTCACTCTCCCCTCCCCCGACACCCCCGCCCTAGCTGTTTCTTTTGCAGCATCCTTGTGTTAACTTGTGAGCCCTGCTGCTTACATTTCTTTCATGTTCCCGATCTTTCCCTTTCTGTGTCTGTGTCTGGCAGGTGTTGTTTCCTCCTTGGCCTGTAAGTCTTTTCACAGTTCTATTTCAGGATATTGGATTGCTTTTTTTGTTAAGTTGGTACATTTTCTTTCCTCACAGTGCTTCAGAGAAAAAAAGTAAAATTGTATATTTAATGTCTTTTCAATGTGATCATTTTGTTTCTAATGACACTGAATGGCTTCTACTTTCTCAAACAAAAGGGTCCCTGGGCATTTATATGCCCTCTGAAGCAGTGCCAAGGTCTCAGAACTGGCATTCTGCCTCCAATCTCTTTCCCATCCATCTTTCCTGCTTCAACCACTTATTTTCTTGAAGCACTGATGAGATATTATCTTTTGCCTCCAGTGACAATTTTGAATAGATTTTTGTTGTTGTTGTTCTGTGTTTTGTTTTTGGATAAATTTTAAAGCATACCACCTCATCTCCTCTAAAGCACAAACTCTTCAGTGTACTTTATTTTTTATTTATTTGCTCTCTGATAATTCACTAATCTGGTTGTAACACTTTCTTTCCTTTTATTCCAGTGATGGTCAATCTGTGGCTCTTGCTCCAGATCTGACCTGCTGCCTGCCATAAGCTAGCAAAGGCGTTTGCATTTTAAAATGGTTGTTTTGTATTTCATGACATCAAATATTTTCTGAAATAAGAAGTCCACCTTAAATAAAATGCTATTGAGAGCCAAGGCATGGCGTCCCATGCTTGTAATCCCAGTACTTGGGAGGCTGAGACCAGAGGATCAATGACAGCCTCAGCAACTTAGTGAGGCCCTTCACGACTTAGTAAGACCCTGTTTCAAACTAAAGAATAAAATAGGGTTGAGGATGTGGATCAGAGGTAGAATGCCCCTGGGTTCAATCCCCAGTATCACACACACACACACATACACACACACACACACACACACACACACACACACACACACACACACACACAGTTATTGAATACAGGAGGATCAAAGGTTTGAGGCCAGCATTAGGCAACTTAGCAAGACCCTGTTTCAAAATAATAATAAAGGCTGGGGATGTAACTCAGTGGTAGAGCTCTTGCCTGGAATGTGCAAGGCCCTGAGTTCGGGCTCCAGCGCCACACATGTAACAATAATAATAATAGATTGTATTGAAACTCAGCCATGATACGTGTGTGTGTGTGTGTGTGTGTGTGTGTGTGTGTGTGTGTGTGTGTGCTTTGCTGGGGATTGAACCTGGGGCATTCTACCTTCCAGTTACACCCTGAAGCCTACTTATTTATTTATTTTTAAACAGTCTAGCTAAGTTGCTATGAGCCTCACTAAGTTGCTGAGGCTGGCTTGAACCTACAATCCTCTAGTCTCAGCCTCCCAAGTACTGGGATTTGAGGTGTGCACCACCATACCTGAGGCTTTTTCTTTAACTATATCTTTCCATGTTCTTTTTTTTTTTTTTAACCAATTGGATATGGCTGTTTTTCAACATGGAGACAGAACTGAAAACTTGCGACACAAAAGCTAAACTGTTTATTATCTGGCCCTTTACAGAAAAAGTTTAATGATCCCTGAACTATCCAATTTTAGTTGAGTAGGGCTAGCTCTTTTTACAAAATTCTATTTTTGCTTGTGTAATGGTTGGTAGTTTACCGATTATTCCAGTCTACCACAGTCACTACTGGTGGGAGACCCTCCTTGGCCACCATCTACATGGGATTCTCATCTTCCTTACATGTGTGTAACCTTGGATAACCCACTCTCAGGGCCTTCCAGAATCCCCCCAATCCTTCGTCTGTGCCTCTGAATACTTTTGCCTATTATCAGTAAAATGTTCTACTCGTCAAACTCTTCATCTTTTAGTCCTAAGAAGACCAAGTGTATGGCTCCCGAAGCCCTCTCAGGCCCAGGCTGCTGTTTACCCCCAACCCGCCCTACTCCAGGGGTGTTGTCTTACCTCATCACTCACTGCAGAACTTTTTCTATGCTTCACATCAACCATGTCTTCTGAAGCTTAAGCGAGACTACTGACTGCCACTACCACATCTTCATGTCGAAATACCCCAGTATTAATCTTTTTTTTTCCTTTGTAAATTTTGTGTTACTGGGGAATGAACTGAGGAGCATGCTACCTCAGAGCTACACCCCCAGCCCTATCTTATTTTTATTTTGAAACAGGGTCTCAGTAGGTTGATAAGAGTCTCACTATTTGTTGAGGCTGTCTTTGAACCTGTGATCCTTCTGTCTCAGCCTCCTAAGTACTGAGATTACAGGTGTGTGCCACCACACCACCATGCTCGGCAGATTTTTTTCCCTCTTGCATTTCATTTATGTATTTATTTATTTATTTATTTATTTATTTATTTATTTATTTATTTTTGCAGAACCAGGGATTGAACCCGGTTGAACATCTAGCTACATCTCCAGCTCTACTTTTTATTCTTTATTTTGAAACAGGGTCTTACTAAGTTGTGAAGGGCCTCAGTAAGTAGCTGAGACTGGTTGTGAACCTGCAATCCTCCCGCTTCAGCATCCCAAGCACTGAGATTAAAAGTATGCGGCACCTCACATGGCTCCCCCTTACATTTTAGCAATAACAATTCATAAACCATGTTGTATGGTATCATCTGCAGTGAAGCTGATAATTATTCCCAAGTAAGTGGGATCAATAAAGGCTCTAAATAGCTTTGTGTCTATTCAGGTTGACTTATACTGCCAGATGAATTTTTTTTTTTTTTTTTTTTTTTGCGGTACTGGGGATTGAACTCAGAGGCATTCTACCTCCGAGCTATACCCCCAGCCCTATTTTTTATTCTTTATTTTGAAACCGAGTCTCACTAAGTTGCGGAGTGCCTCACTAGGTAGCTGAGGCTGGCCGCAAACCCGGATCTTCCAGTCTCAGCCTCCCGAATGCTGGGATTACAAGTGTGCGCCACCACGCCCGACTTGCCAGATGAATTTTAAACTTTTTTTTTTTTTTTTTCTTATCTGGTACTAGGGATTGAACCCAGGGACATTTTATTTCCAAGCTTTGACTCCAGCCCTTTGAAAAAAAAAATTTTTGTTTAATTTTGAAACAGGGTTTCCCTAACTTGCTAAGGCTCTTGCTAAGTTGCTGAACCTGGCCTTAAACTTGTGATCCCCCTGTCAGCCTACCAAGTACTGGGATTTTAGGTGTGCACCCCCATGCCTGGCTTAAACAGTTTTATATAGGAAAAAAAAAAAAAAAGAAAGAAAAACAACTTTGTCCTTTTAAAGCTCTTTTGAGGTTTTCAAAGTGTACCTAGGGATTGTGCATTTTGAAGTATTATGAATTATATTTCTTTTATTTTTCTACATTATAGCAAGGGCATTATACTAAGTTCAAAAAATCCTAGCTGGGCCAGTGGCGCATGCTTGTAATTCCAGTACTTGGGAGTCTGAGACAGGAGGATCACAGATTCAAGGACAGCCTCAGCAATTTAGTGAGACTCTGTTTCAAAATGCAAAAAATAAAATAGGCCTGGGAGTGTAGCTCAGAGGTAGAACTCCTCTGATTTCAATCCCCTGCAAAATGTGTATAGGTAGGTTCAATTAGCTCTTATTTTTACCATTATACTATGGGTGTAAAAATATACATTGAGACTGGGGATGTAGCTCAGCATGGGTCACATGCTTAGCATGCACAAGTCTCTGGGTTCAATAAAAGGGAAAACAAAAGAAAAAGATATGTTATAAAAGGGGCCATTGGGCTCAATAGGGTTGACAACAGCTTCCCTTAACCAATTTACTTTCTCACAATTATTTTATACTGTCTCCTCTTTCCTAAAACTGCTCACATCTTCTTCCTAGCCCTATCAGCCAAGTATCTTACTGCTCTGAGGAATAAAAAGAAATTAGTAGAGAACATGGATGTCCTCTAGGATCCAAATCACCTACACCTATGCCGGTGAGCTGTGCATAGGTATTTATGGAGAGACTGTCTAGCTTCCCTCCAGCTCTTCCTCTTCCCTATCACTGGATGCCTCTTTCTCTGGAAAACTCAAGGACATTCTTCAAAGAAGGATTCCCACTCTTTCTGTCTTTATCTCCCCCCCCACACACACACAATTCAGTTGTTCCTATTGGCATACAAGCACACTTGTGATAGTGTGAATCATTAAAATTGACCTCTATTCCCTTTTCCAAGTGCTTTGCTCACCCACCTCCTTCCACTGCTCTTTCTTTCTTTTTTTTTTTTGCGGTACTGGGGATTGAACTCTGGGGCATTCTACCTCCGAGCTACACCCCCAGCCCTATTTTTTTATTGTTTATTTTGAAATAGGGTCTCACTAAGTTTTGGAATGCCTCACTAGGTAGCTGAGGCTGGCCGCAAACCTGGATCCTCCGGTCTCAGCCTCTCAAATGCTGGAATTACAAGCATGCATCACCACGCCCGGCTGGACACTTCTTGAGAGTGGCCCAAGTCACGCACCATCAATTTCAAACTGCTTTTTCCTGAAGTCTGCATGATATGCCAGAAGAGAGGTGTCGGCCACCCTCAGGGGCCTCGGTTGGCCTAGATGTCCAGCAGATGCCTTCTGGTCACTACCCCAAAATTGCCTGAGCCAAGTGCTGTCAATTACACACCACTTTCAAAGCCAACTCGACCCACAAGAAAGAGGAAAGCTCTCAAAAGGGAGGAGTTTCCAAGTAGGAAAAACCTACTAGAGTGGCTTGTCTAGGGGTTTATGTACTTCTGAGTCTCCTCCGGTTGGGGTCTCAGAGGCAGTTTCCTGGGATTTGCATGGTGTATTTGCAGAGTGTCCTTCTTTGAGTCTCCTTTTTTTCAGTTGAGGTTCCAGATCTGTTTCCAGGACTCTCCCGAAATCTCTAGAGATTGTTTATCAGCAGGAACTTCTGGAGTTTTGTGAGGCTCTGGTCACGCCCAGGAGGTATTTAATCTCGTTATCACTTGGCATTTGGGAGGTCTGGTCTCTTTAGGAGTTTTGGAAGTTAATTAGCATCTGTTGCCTCCTAGGAAATGAAGGTTGTCCACTGTGGCCCTCTGGCCCTATCTGCCTACTTCTTTCTACCTCCTTATTCCTATCTCAGCCTCCCAAGTACTGGTATTACAGGCATACACCACCATGCCTGGATGACTCTGTTTCAAAACAAAAACTAAAAAAAAAAAAGTAGGTGGGGAGGCTGGGGTTGTAGCTTGGAGGTAGAATACCCCTGGGTTCCAGTAAAATACACACACACACACACACACACACACACACACACACACACACACACAGAAAAAA
>PVLC010036154.1:0-10529 GCA_004027655.1 Graphiurus murinus
GTACTGGGGATTGAACTCAGGGGCATTCTACCTCCGAGCTATATCCCCAGCCCCATTTTTTATTCTTTATTTTGAAACCGAGTCTCACTAAGTTGCGGAGTGCCTCACTAGGTAGCTGAGGCTGGCCGCGAACCCGGATCCTCCGGTCTCAGCCTCCCGAATGCTGGGATTACAAGCGTGCGCCACCACGCCCGGCTTATTCTTTATTTTTGAAACAGGGTCTCACTAAGTTGAGGAGGGCCTCACTAAGTAGTTGAGATTGGATGTGAACTTGCAATCCTCCTCTCTGAGCCTCCCACATATTGGGTTTACAAGCGTGCACCACCACACCCAGCTTTAACTCTCATTTTTAACAAAACTCAAAATCATTTCTAGTGTTTTGGGGGTGCTTAATCTCCCACAGAATATAAAGCTAGAATTCAAATTCTTCTGCCATCATTCTTGGCCAAGAATAATAACACACATTTTTAAATGATGGTTACCTTTTCTATCTATACAATTACAGTAATGTGGAAGATAAAAGGAAAAAACTCGGTGTTTCTCAAACATCAATATAAAAGATCATTTAAAAATTTTTAACTCAATATCATGGTTTTACAACTTCAGTAAATAAAAATGTATTAGAAAAATTATCATGTACTTGTACATCACAGCATTATCAAGTTGTTCTAGAACTTTTTTTTCATTTTAATTTTTTTTTTTTTTTTTTTTTTTGCAGTACTAGGGATTGAACTCGGGGGCATTCTACCTCCGAGCTATACCTCCAGCCCTATTTTGTATTCTTTATTTTGAAACCGGGTCTCGCTAAGTTGTGGAGTGCCTCACTAGGTAGCTGAGGCTGGCAGCGAACCCGGATCCTCCGATTTCAGCCTCCCGAATGCTGGGATTACAAGCGTGCACCACCACGCCTGACTTGTTCTAGAACTTCCTAAACATTAATTTTCAATGTTTTTTGTTTTTTTTATTTTTTTTTTTTTTTTTTTTTTTTTTTTTTTTTTGCGGTACTGGGGATGGAACCTGGGGGCATTCTACCTCCGAGCTATACCCCAGCCCTATTTTTTATTCTTTATTTTAAAGCAGGGTCTCACTAAGTTGCGGAGCACCTCACTAGGTTGCTAAGGCTGGCCGAGAACCCGGATCCTCAGGTCTCACTCGGCCTCCCAAATGCTGGGATTACAAGTGTGTGCCACCACACCCAGCTGTTACTTTCAATGTTTTAACTTATTTCTTTACAGACTGGTAATAAACAATTTTGGACTGAGGCTAGTACTGGTTCCCTGAATACTATGAAAACTAGTGCCCAAAGGCATATGTTTTCAATATAAGGTTCTTCAGGAAGTTTCTCACATATCTAACTAGACAGTTAGAAGAATGTCTATCAACCCCCTTTATACTGTTTTTCACATCCACACTTTAGTTCGACAAGATCCTAAAGATACAAAAGCCCTCGGCCACATTTTCTTAAGCCTATGACATGCAGAAGAGAATGAGTTTACCTTAAGCCCCCATCTCTATTACCTTCTATTACCTTCTAGGCATACCTTCTGCCTAGTTACTTTGGCTTCCCTTCATGTTCTTCACCCTCAAAAAACCCGTCAAAATATCTTTCCTCTATAAATTCTCATAAATCTAGAGTATTATCTGCTACTCTGCAATCATTAGATATTTAAAATGTCACTACTTAGCCGGGCATGGTGGCACACGCTTGTAATCCCAGCATTTGGGAGGATGAGACCAGAGGATCCGGGTTCGTGGCCAGCCTCAGCTACCTAGTGAGGCACTCCGCAACTTAGTGAGACCCTGTTTCAAAATAAAGAATACAAAATAGGGCTGGGGGTGTAGCTCAGAGGTAGAATGCCCCTGAGTTCAATCCCCAGTACCACAAAAATAAATAAATAAATAAATAAAGTAAAATAAAATGTCACTAGTTAATAAGCTGCAGTGTAAATATTCTCCAGTGGGTTCATGTGCTGCCTCTGCAGTTAGATTTGAGGGAAACAGGTTGAATAGCAGTCCTACCTTTTCAGTTCTCCATATTGCACATAACAAGGCTGTCCACAGGGAAGATATTTGAATGATTTATTGCAGTAAGACACACACCCCACAGGCAAAAATCAACACACCTAGTCTTGGGATTGGTCCAACTGGGACCCTTAGAAAATGACTCATTTAGCAAGCCATGAAATGGTGGTAAGTATGGCCCAACTACCTCTTCTCTGACATCATTAAATCATGCTGTAATCATCTGAGTAATCATGCTAGCCTATTCAACTTGGAATTATAATTAAATATTCATGTAATTTTTATTTACTTCCTCTAAAATTACATCATTAAACAAACATGAATTACTATTACAAAAGAATAACAGGCAGTTTCCACATGACTGCAATTCACAAAGTACAATGTACAATACTTCGACTGCCAAGGTATTCCTAATACCAAGAGATTTAAAACCTTCTCAAGAAAACCATTAACAATTTAAAAACATATGCCAACATTTACCCAGAGTCCATATAGTGTAGTCCACCACTGGAAAAACTCGCCATATCCCTAAACTAGGTATTATTTAAGTGAAAATGGAAAGAACATTGATTTTCTACGTAGAGACTAAGTAGAGACTAACGTGAGTGCTTTCAATTTAGAAAGGCATTGGATTTTAGAGATAAACACCACATTTATTTAAAACATGTGTATCATTTCACAAATGTGAGGATTATAGCCTAGAAAGCTGACCCAAGGTCACAAGGTTAGAGTTCCAAGACGTCAGAAATCACAGCAGAATCCTCATTTCACTATATTACTCCACTTCTACTAAGACATATCCTAGTATCTCTCCAAATATTGAGATCATATTTGTAGTAACATTTCTTTTATTTTCTTCTAAATTTTAAAAAGAAAAGGGGCTGTATCTTCCCTTTCCCAATTTCAAGTATTTTTACAATTTTCTCAAAAATACATGTCAGTTGTTCTAAATTGTTATGTTTTAACTTTAAGATACATGCAGCCAACTTTTCATATTAGGAATACCTTTAAGTATTCATTTATAATTATAGTTTTACTTTCTGCTCATACTTCAGAAATGCTACTTATATTTGAGTGATTATTATTTTTTAAATGAGAAAAGCCATCAGAAGAACCCCTATGGCAAGGTAAGGGCTTTCTATTTTCTCCTAAAGAGCTCCAGGTGACTTGATTCCCAGAGTGTACCTGCTTTCCAGTTTGCTATTTACTTCCATATTGACAGACTTTGTCTAGTGTCCTCTCACTACTGCCAACAGGTCTCTTTGTGTCAACTCTACGTGAATTCTAATATATGCATTTAGAAACTATTCGAACTTGTGAGAAAAGTATGCAAAACAAGAACAAATTTATTCTTGAAGACAGCCACTAAAAGAAATTTATAGAACCAAATCCATATATGAGTTTATCAATTTTAGTTACTTAAAAACATTTTCTAATTACCTTCCTATTCTCATGCATGTCTCAAAATGGAAATATTAGGCACATGAGTTGTTAATATGATTATACCTGACCCCACAAAATGTTTTCCCTTGAAAACATCTACAGTCTTCCTTAACTATCTAAACTTTACATATTTAATGTATACAACTCAAGGAGACTGGAGATAAATGTGTTGTGAAACCATCACTACCACAGTCTTTCGGAACTTTATATCACCCTCTAACCAGATCCTTCCCAAAGTATCTGAAGTTCATGTCACGTTTTCTAAAATTAATACTTATATATTCCATCTTTCTTCCATGACTTAGGAAACAGAATACTTTAACTTTGTAGTAACTGCTGCCAAGATTTACAAGCTCTACTGTTCCTAACCAAAAAGACCAACACCATCTTCTCTAGGTGACTATTAGCATAAACATGACTTTCATTAGGATTCAAAGGCATCAAAATATTCACTTCTACTTATCACAGAATTCGTCCTTATAAAATACTACAAAAATACACACATGGTCTATTAACCTCAATTCCAAATAAAATTAAATTTTCTAACATGAAAAAGTTTTTAAACAGTTGAGCCAATTAACAAAAAGCTGAAATTTTAAGTTTGCCTTGTAATGATGAGTCTACAGTAAGGGAGAATCTTTGAAATTTAGATAAAGCATTAAAAAAATTAAAACACGATTAACATGCCTACATTAGGTCACATTAACAGCCAACTGTAATTTGCATACTATCTTAAAGAAAGAGTACATTAAGATAAAGGAGAATGTGCAAAAATAAGCAGTAGGATTTCATTCTTCATATAAAATCTCTCTACTCCTTGCATATTGAATAAAATTCCATATATTAAAGGGTAAATAAAAGGCAAGAAAAACATTTTAGTCCATAAAAAGCTCTCCTCCCACATAAGAAAATACTGACACTATGTAGATAACAATCCCAGCCATCACCTCTAAGTTCCATTTAGTGTCACGGAAGTTTCAATTTAACCTACCTTTCTTCTCTGAGAGATGTTGAGGGCACCAAAGTCATTAAACAAGGATGAAGCAGGTGAAGTTAGAGGATCTGGAAGGCAAGTTATATAAGTTTCCACACAGACAACTCAGGTAACCCACAAACCTAATAAATGTTAACTTGACAGTGCCTATAATAGTAATAAAAATTGTAGTAATACAATTGTAGTAATAGTAAATACCACAATAACTAAACTCAGTGTCTCACACATAGTGGATGTTCAAATATTTTCTAAGTGAATAAAACAAAACCTGATGAATAATTCACTTGGGCTATATTCAGTATATATTTATTCAGAAGCTCCAAGGATTGGCTATATCTGTTTGATTAAAAAGAGAAAAATCAGCTGGGTGTGGTGGCACACACTTGTAAACCCACTACTTGGGAGGCTGAGACAGGAGAATCACAACCTCAAGGCCAGCCTCAGCAACTTAGTGAGACCCTGTTTCAAAATAAAGAATAAAAAGGGCTGGGGGTATAGCTTGGAGGGAGAATGCTCCTGGGTTCAACACCTAGTATCACTGAAAAAAAAGAGAGAGAGAGAGAGAGAGAGAGGGAGAAATCAGAGAGAGGGGAAAAAAGACTATTAATCATGTTACTGTTATTGGGACTGTGTTTATAAAAGAAGTTAAGTCCATCTCTAGTAAATAAATGTTTGTGTTCCTGAGACCAAATCCTGAGAAAGATAAAGGGGAGTGAAGGAGGAGTCAACCACACTCTGAGAGATCCAGACTTAGATTTAAAAACACTGGCAAGGCATTAAAACCATTTACTGCACCAGCTGTAGTAGGGCACGCCTACAATCCTAGTATTTGGGAGGATGAGAAGCAAGGATAGAAAACTCAAGGCCAGCACAGGTAACTCAGCAAGACTATTTCAAAAAAATAAAAAAGGACTAGGGGTATATAGCTCAGAGGTAGATCGCACCTGTGTTCAATACCCAGTACTACAAAAAGTGTGTGTGTGGGGGGAGATCTACTCTATAAACTTTTTCATGCTTTTAAGTTTAACAACAGATATTTGATATTATTACTAAAAAGAAGGTAAGTTATTAAGTTTTTAAAGATGAAAATATTAAATGTTTCAAAACATAAACAAAATCCAAAGATTTTACAGGTTCAAAGTTCCATTCTTCTGCAACCAGAAATTACAAACAAAATTATACCTCTTATTTTTGACTGTACAAATCAGAAGAGTTTCTGAAATAGGTAAGCATGACATATGATGAAATATTTTATCTTGACTTCTACATTTCTTAATCATTAGATTATCTGTGAAACAGCGAGGCACAGTAGCGCATGCCTATAATCCCACTACTTGGGACGCTGAGACAGGAGAAGCACAGGTTCAAGACCAGCCTCAGCAACTTAGCAAGACCCTGTTTGGAAAAAATAGGGCTGGAGGTGTAGCTCAGAGGTAGAACATCTCTGATTCAATCCCCAGAAAAAATAAATAAATAAATCTATCTTGTGAAATCCTAAAAATTAAATATCCTCACTTAAAGAATATTTAAATCTCTTCACACTGCAGTGTGTGTGTGTGTATCTGTTTAATTTGTCTTCTATCTGAATTTTTATAGTCTAACCCTTCCTTAGAACTGAAAATAACTTATTATATAATACTGCAAATAAAAAGAAACTAATAAATAGCAAGATAAAATATTTTTCTATTACATTTAAGACACTTCTTTTATGCTACCTTTGATAGCATTTGAAAGTCAGCACCTAAACTATGAGAATATAAAAATACATAATGCTAAACTTTAGTTTCTAATACTTTTGTTCACTATTAAAATGTTACTTTGTAGCCGGGCATGGTGGCCCCTGCTTGTAATCCCAGCATTTAGGAGGCTGAGACCAGAGGATCCGGGTTCCCGGCCAGCCTCAGCTAACTAGTGAGGCACTCCGCAACTTAGTGAGACCCGGTTTCAAAATAAAGAATAAAAAATAGGGCTGGGGATATAGCTCAAAGGTAGAATGCCCCTGGGTTCAATCCCCAGTACCGCAAAAAAAAAAAAAAGAGAGAGAAAACTGAGACCAATAGATTAATTGAAATCACTGAGAGCTATGAAAATGGAAAGAAAAGTGATGATACCAATATAACTATTTCAACAGAAACAAAATAGATTAACATCTTTAAATTTTATGTGTTTATGCGCCGGGCGTGGTGGCACACGCTTGTAATCCCAGCATTCGGGAGGCTGAGACTGGAGGATCCGGGTTCGCGGCCAGCCTCAGCTACCTAGTGAGGCACTCCGCAACTTAGTGAGACTCGGTTTCAAAATAAAGAATAAAAAATAGGGCTGGGGGTGTAGCTCGGAGGTAGAATGCCCCTGAGTTCAATCTCCATTACCAGAAAAAAAAAAATGTTACTTTGTTTTCTATAGCATAAGGCTGAAATTTTCAAAACAGTGATGGAAATTTGATACATACTTAAAACATCTATTGCAGGAAATAACATGCAAGTTTTTATTCTCATCATTAATAATTACTAAGATTTTACTAACACAGAATTAATCATTGTTATACAGTTTTAGAAAAACATCATTGAACATTTTTTAAAACACAAAAAAGCCTAGAAATTTTGTATCAAGTCTTAAAAATGTACATTTTTAAATAATTCTTCTTCTAATATATCCAAAAGAAATGATTCAGAGTATTGAAACAAAGTCCATTGGAGAATAATTGCTTAAAAAAAACAATAGAAGCCGGGCGTGGTGGCACACGCTTGTAATCCCAGCATTCGGGAGGCTGAGACCAGAGGATCCGGGTTCTCAGCCAGCCTCAGCTACCTAGTGAGGCACTCCACAACTTAGTGAGACCCTGTTTTAAAATAAAGAATAAAAAATAGGGCTAGGGGTATAGCTCGGAGGTAGAATGCCCCCGAGTTCAATCCCCCATACCGTAAAAATAATAAATAAATAAAAAAGCAACAATAGTTAAATAGTGAAAATAAGCAATGGAATTTAATTCATAGTGATAAAATATACCCATTATTAAAGTATGTTTAGTGTTATCTTTATTAGTATATATATATATATATATATATACAAAAAAATAGATAAATCTAAAGAAGTTATCCCTGAGAGGGAAAATACATAATTTTTATTTTCTACTTAATACCTGTTTACAATTTGCAAAATTCCTACAATGTGTATAATTGATTTTAGAATCAGAAATACACACACACACACCCACACACCCACACACACACACAAGCAAATGAGACCAAGTCTTACCATGGCCTGCATATGGCTTGGCACTGTCATTCAGAAGACTTGGGGAGCTGCTACTATTAGTCATTCTCTGAAAAATAATATATATATATATATGTATGTATGTGTGTATCTATGTATCTAGATAGATAGATAGATAGATAGATAGTCATTGAGAAACACAAAATTAAAACTGACCCTTCTTTGCTTCTCTCCTTCAATCCATCTTTCACATTAGTGACTAACTTTCCTATAAATATTGCTGTTTGAATTACAATTTTCTATATAAAAAAATTCCAAAGACTCCTTGCAACACATCAAATGAAAGTTAAACTCACTACCCAGGTATTAAAAGGCAAAGTTGCAGACTTATTTAAATTACACTTCCTAACTTTTCAGCCTAAGCAAGACATAACAATTAAGTTTCCTTGTTCATAAAATAAAAATTCCAATATCCATCTAAGAGGATGTAAAGCACCTGTATGAAGTCAATAGATGCTGTAATATCCTCTCTCCATTTGTATTATCCTTCACACACTAAGAGAGCTCCTAAGAGTTCACAAAGTTGGGCTCTCTTCTGTTCTCCAAATATGTCCTCTGCTTTCTTGACTAACTCGTAGACTCTCTGTATGTTCATCCTGGAAGGCCCTCATCCCCTCAAATCCTTGTCTCATATATAACATCTAACTCAATACCTTAAAAAGTATAAATTAGAAATTTTCAGCTCTATCATTAATTCTGTAATCCTGAACTTACTCACTCAACTTATCACTTTCTGCATAATTAAAAAGGGGAGGGGATGGGGGGGAGCTGAGTCCCTGAGGTGATTTATGTTAAAATCACCATCTAAAACTGTGGCTCACAAAAATTGAAAAAAGGTAAAACTTTACATTCAATTACTCATAAAATTTAAACCATTTATGTATATGGCTAGGCATGTTTATTTAAATGCTTACAATTCAAATGACCCTTAGGGTGTATACTTACATGAAACCTTAGCTTTTACACACACAAAAAAATAAATCAGAAAAGCACTAGCTTCCTAAAACCTCTTAAAAATGAGTCTAACTTGCAATGTAGACTAATCAATTTTGTTTTTGAATATCCCACTGCACTTAAGGAGGCCATCCAGTAGTGCTTTACAGAAACAATAAAGGACAATGCAGCCGGGCGTGGTGGCGCACGCTTGTAATCCCAGCCTTTGGGAAGCTGAGACCGGAGGATCGGGGTTCGCGGCCAGCCTCAGCTACCTAGTGAGGCACTCCGCAACTTAGTGAGACTCGGTTTCAAAATAAAGAATAAAAAATAGGGCTGGGGGTATAGCTCGGAGGTAGAATTCCCCTGAGTTCAATACTCAGTACCGCAAAAAAAAATAAAAAATAAAAATAAAGGACAATGAATACTATAATGGCAGTTTGCAAATTAACAACACTAGAATAATTTCCAATTCTACAAAATTCTACCTTATCTACAAAAATAATGTAAACAAAAATGTCCTCAGCTTTGCATGCAGTCATATGACAAAGAGAAAAGTCAGCTACAAAATGAGTTAAAAAAAAAAACAATTCAAAGACATTTTAATATAAAAGTCAATGAAGTACAGTGGCTTTAAGTCTAATTTTAAACATTAAATAAAATAAAGCTATCGATATTCTTCCATATGCAAAGAATATTGCTGAAAGGAAACCCAAGAAACTGATACTAGTAAGGGTGGTCATCCCTAGGAAGGTTAATGGGATGGATGATGAACAGGGGAGGGAGGGAGACCCTTTGTAACTTTTAACTTTTATATAATTTGTATGGATTATCTATGTTAAAAAAAAAAAAGTTTAAAAAAATTACTATCATCACTACCAAGTTTACTTAACATACACACACAACACACAGACAAGATATTAGTGTAACTAGTCTCTATCTACCCTCTACATATTCACCGACATCCCCCCTCTCCCAGTTTCCCACCCCTGAAAGCTCTCAGTGACTCCAACCCTACAGGGGATGCTTGCCGATACCCCACCCATCTCATCATCTCTTAAAATCTTGCCTTCCATTCAAACTATTTAGGAATAAATGAACCATGCATATGTTCCCTGCCTTGGCATAAGCTTCACTGTTCTGTGCAATATAAATTCACTCCAAGAATACCTGCATCAAGGGAAACTTTGTTTCCACAGGACTTCCAAATCCATTGACTCCAATAAAGCTGGTGCTGAAAAAGGAATCTGTGAGACCTGTATCAGTTAAAGCACCTCCATCCATTCCAGGAACTGAAAGAGAAGGAAATTCAAGTATTTAAAATTACTTAAGAGAACAAAACATTAATTTTTGCTTCCGTGTCCCTAAACAAGTTTGAAAGTCTTAATTCTCTGCTATATTTACTTTCATTTGCCAGTTCCTATATGCTCAGCTCTAAGAAGATATTAAACAATGTTCACATTAACTACTTTGTTCCCACAGAAATAGTGACTTATTTTAGTCACTTATAAGCCACCAAGCACAACATGAAGAAACCACATTTGCCTTTCTAGTTTCCTCATCGTTTTCTTCCTTTACCTTGGCAAAAGGACAACAGAAATAGGTAGCTACAATTTCCCCTGGGAATCATCACATGGTAAACAGGCAGTTTGTCAAGACTGTTTCTCATTAACACATCTTTTGAAACAGTCCAGCAGATTCACACTAACTCAGAATTCAGGGGAAGAGTCTGCAAAGGTAGCAATGAGATGGAAGTCCAGGAAAATGATGGGTTCTGTTGATTTCAGAACAGACAGAGGAATGTGGAATGAGCAGGGCAATCCATCATATACCAACAGAGTACTAGAAAAAAAGGTATTTGGGT
>PVLC010036155.1:0-15940 GCA_004027655.1 Graphiurus murinus
CTGGGGATTGAACTCAGGGGCATTCTACCTCCGAGCTACGCCCCCAGCCCTATTTTTTATTCTTTATTTTGAAACCGAGTCTCACTAAGTTGCGGAGTGCCTCACTAGGTAGCTGAGGCTGGCCGCGAACCCGGATCCTCCGGTCTCAGCCTCCCGAATGCTGGGATTACAAGCGTGCGCCACCACGCCCGGCTCCATTAGGAATTTCTTAGCAAACTCAGGTCACAGAATCTGCTATGCTGTGCCCAGAGAGCTTGGACTTCTCTTCTGTGTTCCCCAGCCCGAGGTTGGTGACATTCCACTGCCGCCAGCCGCGCGAGAGCATCCAGACCTTCCAGGGCTGCACGGTCCAATTCCGTGGCCAGGAGCCAGACGAGGTCACGTGCTCATCTTAAGAGCTCTTGACAAGTGCTGCGTGCCCCGTGCCACCATCACTACGAACTGCATTGTGATGTGACACTCCAATGCACCAAGAAAAGCATTAATAAAAAGAGCACTGGAAATATGGCTAGCAGGGAGGAAGTGAATTTTTAATATTTTCTATACTTTTATTGGTACATTATAGTCTCACATCATAATGTAAATCAGAGCGATCGTGACATACATGCACATAGCCCTTGGTGGCGTTCCCCAGGCTCCCTTCCCGTTCTCCCTCCCCCCCTTCCCCATACAGGGCCCTGGGATTGACATTGGAATAATTTTTAGCATTTTTAATTAAAATTATTTTACTTTATTTATTTTTGGTCCTAGAGATTGGTACCAGCAGTATTCTGCCTCTGAACTACACCTCCGGCTCTTTTTATTTTTTTTATTTTGAAACAGAGTCTCCTTCAGTTGCTGAGGGTCTTGCTAAGTTGCTTGGGCTGGTCTTGAACCTGCGATCCTTTTGTCTCAGATTCCCAAGCATTGGGATGACAGGCGTGCACCACCACGCCCGACTTCTGAATGCTTTTATGTATGTGTTTCCCACAAACAATCACAGCACCACCATCAAAATCTGAGAAATGAGAGCCAGGTGTGGAGGCGCACGCTTGTAATCCCAATACTTGGGAGGCTGAGACAGGAGAATCCGGGTTCTCGGCCAGCCTCAGCTACTTAGTGAGGCCCTTTACAACTTAGTGAGACCCTGTTTCAAAATAAAGAATAAAGCCGGGCATGGTGGTGCACGCTTGTAATCCCAGCATTTGGGAGGCTGAGACCGGAGGATCCGGGTTCGCGGCCAACCTCAGCTACCTAGTGAGGCACTCCACAACTTAGTGAGACCCTGTTTCAAAATAAAGAATAAAAAATAGGGCTGGGGGTATAGCTCAGAGGTAGAATGCCTCTGAGTTCAATCCCCAGTACCACCACCAAAAAAAAAAAAAAAAAAATCTGAAAAATGAGAACTGGGGTGTAGATCAGTGGTAGAGTACTTTGCCTAGCACAAGGCCCTAGTTTTGATTCCCAGCACTGCAAAAAAAAGGAAAGGATAGAAAGAAAAATCTGGAAATTGTGTTGCTACATTCCCACAGAATGCTCAGGCCTTGTTCACACTTCAGTGAATGTCCAGGAGTCGCTTTGATAGCAAAGATCCGGCTCAGAATCACCCGTGGCCTTGCTCTGTCTCCTCTCCAGTCTGCTCTGTGGCTCTTGGACTCTGACAACCTTGACCCCTGTCTTCTTGGTATCTTGGCTTTCCCTGGGACTTCCTCACCGGACATCCAGGTCATGGTCCCTTGGCAAAGCCACCATAGAGGTGACATTATGCCCCCGTGGCACCTACCGGGTGATGCCGGGTTCAGGACGCCCTGGCCCTGAAGGATTCCCTCTGACCACCTCAGTGAACAGCGCCGGCTTCCCTCGGTGAGGTCGCTCTCTGTCCCTTTGTGTTTAACACATCTTGTGGGAAGGGACTTTTCTTTTATTATTTGTTTTTTTGTTTGTTTTTGTTTTTGTTTTGTTTGCAGTACTGGGGATTGAACCCAGAGGCATTCTACCTTCAAGCTATACCCTCAGTCCTATTTTTTACTCTTTATTATGAAACAGGGTCTCACTATGTTGCAGAGGGCCTCGCTGAGTAGCTGAGCTGGCTGCGAACCTGCAATCTTCTTGTCTCAGTGTGCACCATCACGCCTGGCTCTTGATTTATTATTATTAAGATAAGAAAGTGAACATGTATTTAGAATGACAAAAAAAATCACAAATGATTACACCTGTTTATTGGGGACTTGTTGGACTTGTCTATCTCAACTGAACTACAAGTGTTTATTGAGGCCGGGCGTGGTGGCGCACGCTTGTAATCCCAGTACTTGGGAGGCTGAGACAGGAGGATCCGGGTTCGCAGCCAGCCTCAGTTACTTAGTGAGGCCTCTGCAACTTAGTGAGACCCTGTTTCAAAACAAAGAATAAAAATAGGGCTGGGGGTGTAGAGCACGGGGTGGTCCTATGCATGGTGGCCCACGCTTGTAATCCCAGCATTTGGGAGACTGAGACCGGAGGATCGCAGGTTCTCGGCCAGCCTCAGCTACTTAGTGAGGCCCTCCGCAACTTAGTGAGACCCTGTTTCAAAATAAAGAATAAAAAATAGGGCTGGGGGTGTAGCTCAGAGGTAGAATGCCCCTGGGTTCAATCTCCAGTACCAAAAAAGGGGGTCCCATGCCTTCGGGGAGCACCACCAGTAGCGGAAGGAGCTCCTGTGAGACCCCACCTCTTAAAGGCCCCTTGGCATCTCCAGAGCAGCCTCCTGGGGCCCGCGCCTCCCCTCTTCTTTGGGGAGACACAGCTACGCGACACCCTAACCACACCAGCCCTCGTCGCTCAGTTTTGGCTTTCTCTCCATAGACGAAACTCGAAAAGGAGGCCCAGAAGATCTTTCCCAGGGGGCCTCGGCACCACTTGAGGCTGAGCAGAGACAGCAGCTTGACCTCCCTGAGCCCCGATGAGCTCACCCTGAGCCCCGAGGAGCCCTCTGGGCAAGAGCCAGGTACCCCAGCACCCTGGGCCGCCGGCCCACAGCCCTTCCCGGCAGGTGAGGGCCCGCGTTCAACACCTGTTACCTTGCTTCCTGTAGTGATATGAGGCTGAAGATAAAAATACCGCCAGCAAGATGGGTGTGGTGGCACAGGCCTATAATCCAGTACTCTGGAGGCTGAGACATGAGAATCTCAGGTTTGAGGCCAGCCTCCGCAATTTAGTGAGATCCCCAGCAACTAAGGTAGACCCTGTTTAAAATTAAAAAAAAAAAAAAAGCCGGGCTCAGAGGTGCACACCTGTAATACCAGTACTTGGGAGACTGAGACAGGAGGATCGCAGGTGCAAGGCCAGCCTCGGCAACTTAGTGAGATTCTGCTTCAAAATAAAAAATAGATAAATAAATAAATAAGGCTGAGGGTGTAGCTCGGAGGGAGAATGCCCCTGAGTTCAATCCCTAGTACTTCAAAAAACAAAATAAGCTGGAGGCTTGGGAGGCTGAGACAGGAGGATCCCAGGTTCGTGGCCAGCCCCAGCTACTTAGTGAGGTCCTCCGCAACTTAGTGAGACCCTGTTTCAAAATAAAGAATAAAAACTAGGGCTAGAGGTGTAGCTTGGAGGTAGAATGCCCTTGGATTCAATCCCCAGCACTGCAAAGAAAAAAATTAATTAATTAAATAAAATAAGCAATAAAGTGCCCTCTCTTCTACCTTTAAAATGTGATCCTTTCTGTGGAACACGTTGGACCCACGAATGGGCGCGACCGTCCGTGACTCCCGGCCCTCGGCCACCTGGATGGCTTTCCTTCTCTCTCCCCCATGCCCTCCAGGCTGAGGCCAGCTTCGCTGAGACCCCCCCTCCCCACCCAGGGTCCAAGGGCTGAGTGTCCCTCGGTTAACTCCGTGGGCGTCTGTCCCTTCCCCAGGGGCCCCCTTGCAGGAGCCCACCCAGCCGGCATTCCTGGACCGGATCCAACAGCTGAGCACCGCGGAAGGGACCCCGGCGCCGGACCGGATGGAGTCGGAAGGGAGTGAAGAAGACGAGCCGTCCCAGCTGGTGGTTTTGGATCCAAACCACGTAAGGAACCGGTCCCGGGTGAAGGACGACTTGGGCGCCCTCCTGTCCTCTGGCCCCCATGCCGTGTCCCCGGCTAGGAGCACGCTCCTCTGCACGCTGGGCCTCTTGCCTGACGACGAGCGTTCTTCTAGGCTCGTATACCCACGCGTGCTTCTCCAACCTCAGCCCTGTTGACGGCCGTGGGAGGCCAGAGCGGCCTCTGCGGGGAGCCCGTCCTGGGCGTTGCAGGGTGCGCACCAGCCTCCCTGCGCCCACCCACCCCTGGCCAGCAGCACTCCCCCAACCCCACGTGGTGACAACCCCCAAATGCCCCCCAACTATGCAGTGGGGGCAGAATCACCCCGCCGAGAGCCACTGCCTTGGGCTGGGCGACCCAGCCAGACTCTGCTTCCTAGCCCTGTTCCCCTGCACAACGGCACAGGCTTTTTCTTTTTCTTTTTTTTTTTTTTTTTTGTGGTACCAGGAATTGAACCCAGGGACATACTACCTCTGAGCTACACCCCCAGCCCTATTTTTTTTTAATTTTTTATTTTGAAACAGGGTCTCCCTACGTTGCTGAGAGTCTCACTAGTTGCTGAGGCTGTCCTGGAACCTGCAATCCTCCTGTTTCAGCCTCTCAAGTACTGGGATTGCAGGTGTGCGCCACCGCACCCGGCTCACAGGCCAATTTTGACTTAAGCAAAGCATTTGTAAAGCTTGGGGTCGGGGGCTCCGGGGAGCCGCAGGAAGGACCCCTGGGTGAGCTGGGAAGGTTCCTTGAGCACTTGTAGGAATCCACCGCTCATACCTGCCCTCCCTCCCCTGGGAAAACCAGGAGGACCACCGCGGCTCCCCATCCTTTTGCCAAAATATGCACTCACCCCGAGGTGCCTTGACTCTGTGACTTGTAGAGTATGAGTCCCAGGAGCCCCCAGTGTGTCCTCGGCGTGTGTGTCCCCTCAACACACACACACACACACACACACACACACACACACACGGAGGGAGAGGCCGCAGACGCCTGGACTCCACCCTGCGGGGGACCAGAATAACTGCTTCTGCTTTTCCACTGTTTTAGCCCCTGATGGTCAGATTCCAGGCCGCCCTGAAGAGCTACCTGACCCGGCAGATAGACAAGCTGAGGCTGGAGCTGCAAGAGTTGGTGCGTAGACGTCCCGTCGTCCCCACCATCCAGGCCGGGCGCCGGCGTCCCCTGTGACCCTCTCTCTCTCTCTCTCTCTCTCTCTCTCTCTCTCTCTCTCTCTCTCTCTCTCTCTCTCTCTCTCTCCCCGGTACAGGACGTGGCCACCAAGCAGAGCCAGGTGCAGCGGCAGGAGCTGGGCGTGAACCTGTACGGCGTGCAGCAGCACCTGGCCCGCCTGCAGATGCAGCTGGAGAAGAGCCACGACCGCCACTCCCTGACCGCCTGCGAGCGCCGGCGGAAGGAGGAGGAGCTGCAGGACGTGCGCAAGCTCTACGCCAAGACCTGCGCCACCGCCAACGAGGAGCGCAAAAAGCGTAAGGCCCCCGCGTGCCCCCCAGCCGCCGTGCCGGGACACCAAGCAGAGCAAGCCCGTGCATCCCGGAGGGGTTCCCGCCTTTTCCAGAAAGGAAGGCCCATTGATATTGATATCTATATAAATATATAGATATAGATGTAGATTTTTTTTTTTTTGGATGCAAAGGATTGAACTCAGGGACATTCTATCCCAGCTACTCCTCAACCCCCAGCCCTTTTTATTTTTATTTTTATTTTTTATTTTTCGGTACTGGGGATTGAACTCAGGGGCGTTCTACCTCCAAGCTATACCCCCAGCCCTATTTTTTATTCTTTATTTTGAAACCGAGTCTCACTAAGTTGCAGAGTGCCTCACTAGGTAGCTTAGGCTGGCCACGAACCCGGATCCTCCGGTCTCAGCCTCCCGAATGCTGGGATTACAAGCGTGCACCACCACGCCCGGCTCCTTTTTATTTTTAGTTTGGAAACAAGGTCTTGCTAGGTTGCTGAGAGTCTTACTACATTGCTGAGGCTGGTCTTGAACCTGTGATCCTTCTGTCTCAGCCTCCCAAATGCTGGGATTACAAGCATGCGCCATCACACCTGGCTCATGTGAGTTTGGTTAAAAGGAGTCAGTTCCTCAGGGTTGGGTCTCTTCCAGAAGCAGGAAATAAAAATCCATCATCGAACTCTGAGTGGGAACAGAAAATGCTGCCACTTAGAGGCCCAGCCCCAGGGCTCAGGTCACCCTGGCCGTGTCAGCAGCGACTTGAGAGGCCCCAGCCCTGCACTTTATGCCCCGGGTCCCTCCAGGGAACTCAGGACTGCGCCTTCAGAGGCTCACTTTTCCCTGGGGAGAGGTCTGCACAGGCCTCGCTGTCCGATGTCATTTGTCCCCTGCGGAGGCGAGGGACGGCTCTCACAGGTGCCTCCAGGTGGGACCGATTTGTGGACGTGGATTACATCTGTGTCTGTCTCTTTTCTCTCTCCTTTGATGGGAAGGCCTGGGTCTCTAGCTTAAATGCAGTCTCCCCAGCCCCACCCCAGGGTGCCGCCCCAGGCCACAGGAAGCCTGCGGTGCTGACACCCCCCCCCCCCCGCAGTGGCCGCCCTGCAGAAGGAGCTGGAGACCCTGGCCCTGCACCTCTTCTACATGCAGAACATAGACCAGGACGTGCGGGACGACATCCGCGTGATGAAGCAGGTGGTGAAGAAGGCGGAGGTGGACCGGATGCACGCGGAGGTCGAGAAGAAGAAGCAGGTATTCTGCAGGCTCCCTGCCGCTGCTTGGCTGCTTTTCGTTTTTGTTTTTGTGGTACTGGGGATTGAACCCAAAGGCATTCTACCTTGGAGCTACACCCCCAGTCCTATTTTTAATTCTTTCTTTTGAAACAGGCCCTCACTAAGTTGGAGGGGGCCTCACTAAGCAGCTGAGGCTGGCCGAGAACCTGCGATCCTCCTGTCCCAGCCTCCCAAGTCCTGGAATGACGAGCGTGCGCCACCACGCCTGGCTTTGTTGGTTGGTTTTTGTTGTTGCTTTTTGTGCTATTTGAGATTGAACCCAGAGGAATACTCCCAGCCCTTTTCACTTGTGTGTGTGTGTGTGTGCATGTGCGTGTGTGTGTGTGTGTGTGTGTGTGTGTGTGTGTGGTACTGGGGATCGAATGCAGGGGCATTCTACCTCAAAGCTATGTCCCAAGTCCTATTTATTTATTTATTTATTTATTTATTTAATTTTTGTGGTACTGGGGATTAAGCCCAGGGGCATTCTACCTCTGAGCTATATCCCCAGTCCTATTTTTTTAATTTTATTTATTTATTTTATTTGCAGTACTGGGGATTGAACCCAGGGGCATTCTACCTCCAAGCTACACCCCCAGCCCTAATTTTTATTCTTTATTTTTGAAACAGGGTCTCACTAAGTTTTGGAGGGGCTCACTACGTAGCTGAGGCTGACCTCGAACCCAAATCCTCCAGTCTCAGACTCCCAAGCACGGAGATTACAAGCGTGCGCCACCATACCTGGCTTTATTTTTTAATTTTGAAACAGAATCTTGCTAGGTTGATGAGTCTCACTTGCTACTGGCTGTCTTTGAACCTGCCATCCTCCTGTCTCACCCTCCCAAGTACTGAGTACAGGCATACACCACCGCTCCCAGCTTACTTTTTTTTTTTAATTTTGAAACAGGGTCTCGCTAGGTTACTGAGAGTCTCACTATTGTTGAGGCTGGTTTCAAACCTGCGATCCTCCTGACTTAGCCTCCCAAGTACTAGGATTACAGGCTGTACCATCACCACGCCAGGCATCCACGCATACCTAGCTATCACTGAACCTCTGGTTTTTCAAACACCTTAGCACCCGTGTGAAAGCTGTCACCTGGAGGCGCGGAGGCCCCGGTCGTGGTGACTTGAGTCAAGGGCTGGTGGGGGGACCATCCTCTGGCACGCCTGGGTCTCTACTGAGCACCCCTCCCCTGTTCAGGACCTGTTTGTGGACCAGCTCACCACAAAGATCCACCAGCTGGAAGAAAACATCTCCCTGTTTGAGGCTCAGTACCTTGCCCAAGCTGAGGACACCCGGATCCTAAGGAAAGCGGTGAGCGAGGTAAGCGCGACCCCACAGCCCAGGGCGGAAGTCCCCGTTAGTGCTTTGGGCTCACAGGGTCACCCGAACCGTGACCATGGATAACCTCAGCCTGCTGGGTCCACGCCAGTCAGCAGGCTGCTCGCTTGGGTGCAAAGCAGCCGTGCACATCCGCCGCCTCCTTGGGTATCTGAGGACACCGGGCATGCCCCGGGGGCCCCGCAGACACTGCTGATTGCTGGTCAGTGGACCGCCTCTCGGCTCCATGTGGAGGGAGGGGATTGAGGTAAGTCCATGTGTAGAAGCCAGATTCAGCCCCTGGTGGCCAGCACCAGGAACCCAAGCGACGGTGACTGTCTGTTCTCTAAGTCTTTAAGTCACCATCGGCGTTCACACGGGCAGGACCGGCACAGAAGAGACAGGAAGGTCAAAGGAAAGAGGACTTAGCCGGGCATGGTGGCACATGCTTTGTAATCCCAGTACTTGGGAGGCTGAGGCAGGAGGATTGCAGGTTCGAGGACAGCCTCAGCAAGTAGTGAGACTCTCATCAACCTAGAGAGACCCCGTTTCAAAATAAAGAATGAAAAGTCGGGCTGGAGATGTAGCTTGAAGGTAGAATGCCCCTGGGTTCAAACCTCAGTACCGCAAAAAAAAAAAAAAAAAAAAAAAAAGAAGAGAACTTACACTTGCAGGGCATGGTGGCACACACACCTGTCCGAGACAGGAAGAGGGTTGCAGGTCCAGGCCAGCCTCAGCAACTTAGCAAGACCCTCAGCAACTTAGACCCTGTTTCAAAATAAAAAGGGCTGGAGATAGCCGGGGATGGTGGCACATGCCTGTCATCCCAGCACTTGGGAGGCTGAGACCAGAGGATCCGTGTTCGAGGCCAGCCTCAGCTACCTAGTGAGGCACTCCGCAACTTAGTGAGACTCGGTTTCAAAATAAAGAATAAAAAATAGGGCTGGGGGTGTAGCTCAGAGGTAGAATGCCCCTGAGTTCAATCCCCAGTACCGCAAAAAAAAAAAAAAAAAAAAAAGGGCTGGAGATAGCCAGGGATGGTGGCACATGCCTGTCATCCCAGTACTTGGGAGGCTGAGACAGGAGGATCACATTTTCTAAGTCAGTCTCAGCAACTTAGCAAGACCCTGTTTCCAAATAAAAAAATAAAATAGGGCTGGGGGTGTAGCCTAGAGGTAGAATGCACCTGGGTTCATTCCCCAGTACCAGGAAAGAATAGAAAAGAAAAGAGGAGAGGAGAGGTCTCCTCGGCTCATGGTTCTGACCCAAGGTGGAGACGCCATGTCTGGTGCCGGCACGCTTGCTATCAGCGCAGGGCATCATGGGGTGAGAAAGGGGAGCCGGAGAGACCGCACCAGGCTGGACTTACAGATGAAAGCTCTCCAGATAAACCACCCGCCCTTATTTCCTCCGCCGGCACTCAGCCCAACAGTGATGGTCGCAGCTCGACCTGCACAGGGGTCCACCAGGTGGCAGTCGGCAGCTTCGGGGGACACAGCTGGCTGCCCCACCAGGCCTGGTGGAGAGGAGCCTAGGTGTGGGTCCCACTTGCCACCAGGGCCAGCAGGACGCTTGTGCAGTGCGCACAGCTCGGTGACACAGAGCAGACGCTTTGGTGGAGACCTTACCCAAACACAGCGTGTCTCATGTAGTCAGAGGACACTTAGTTAGTTCCTTTTTTTTTTTTTTTTGCGGTACTGGTAATTAAACTCAGGGGCATTCTGCCTCCGAGCTACACCCCCAGTCCTATTTTTTATTCTTTATTTTGAAACAGGGTCTCACTAAGTTGAGGAGTGCTTCACTAAGTAGCTGAGGCTGGCTGCAAACCCAGATCCTCCAGTCTCAGCCTCCTGAGTACTGGGATTACAAGTGTGTGCCACCGCGCCCTGCTAATTAGTTCCATTTAATGAAGTGTAATGCTAATGGGCAGGTGGTCTTGAAAGCTCTTGGTTGAGAGCAGTACTCCAAGAGCCAAGCTGCCTTCCCACCCCACCCGCCCTCCTATCTTGGGGGGTGCTCCTGTGGGGGCCCTGGCCGGCAGGCATTCCTGGGACCCAGCGCTATGCACAGAGTCCCTAATCAGCCCCACCAGCTTGCTAAAGTCAGGAAGGTAGCCGGGCGCACGCTTGTAATCCCAGCATTCGGGAGGCTGAGACCAGAGGATCCGGGTTCGTGGCCAGCCTCAGCTACCTAGTGAGGCACTCCGCAACTTAGTGAGACTCGGTTTCAAAATAAAGAATAAAAAATAGGGCTGGGGGTGTAACTCGGAGGTAGAATGCCCCTGAGTTCAATCCCCAGTACCGCAAAAAAAAAAAAAAGTAAAGTCAGGAAGGTTCCACTAGGGAAGCTCTTTGAGGACCTTGGGGACGCCGCTCTTGTCCTGCAGGCCGAGGCTGGGCAGGGCAGTCGGGCGTTGACTCTTTTGACCCAAATCTCCGGGAGCTACGTGCTGCCGGCCAAGCCCCAAGCCCTTGCACCTCTGCACCCCAATCCTACCCGAGCGCTCTTGCCCTTGCTCCCAGCATAGGGAAGCCCCGCTTCCCCGCCACACTCGCGGAGCCCCTGGCGCCTCCTCCATCGAATCGATGACACCCCAGGCCCTGCCCTGGGGTCTCCTGTGGCACAGGTGTTCTGCTGACTCCTCCTCCTCCTCTTCCTCCTCCTCCTCTTCCCAGCACCAGGCCCTGCCCAAAGCTCAAAAGGAAATTCCAGGCTTCTTTGAAGCCAGGCTTACCTTCCTATTATTGTGCTGACATGTGATCAAGAAAAGTTAGGGTAAGCTGGGCAAGGCGGTGCATGCCAGTAATCCCAGCACTTGAAAGGCAGAGAAAGGGGGATTGCAGGTTCAAAGCCAGCCTCAGCAATGTATCAAGGCCGGCTTTCACAAGTAAAAGACAGAAGGGGCTGGGGGTGTAGCTCTGAAGTAAAATGCCCCTCCCTGGCTTCAGTACCCAGAATTGGAAGGAAGGAAGGAAAGAAAGAAAGAAGAAAGGAAAGTTAAGTTAGAGTAAACTTAAATGAGAAATGCGTGCAATGTATGCCTTTTTCAGCTTGTACCTAACAAAGATGTATGATTACAGTGCACCAATTAAAAAAAAAAAAGTTAGGGTAAACTCCGGGAAGGAGGCGGCTGGGAAAGAGGCTCCCTGGGTGTTCCCCGGCTGCAGGCCAGCACGGAGATCGACACCATCAACATGGAGAAGAAGCGCATCCTGCAGCAGTGGGCCACCAGCCTGGTGGGCATGAAGCACCGCGACGAGGCGCACAGGACCATCCAGGACGCGCTCAAGTACGGCCCTCCCCGGGTCTCCCAGGTCCCCGGCTCTCAGGGACCACCTGCAGCCCCGCAGCCCTCCTGCCGCACCAAGGCCTCAAAGCCTTCCTGCTCAGATTTCCTGGCAGGACTAAGGAGAGGGAAAGAGAAAGGGGAGTTGATCTTTGGGAGATAAAGGTGTCCCTTTGATCTGCGGTTTCACCAACCTGAAAGGAAACCCTATCCCTCCCTTTTGTTCTGCCTGAGGGATGCTTTCCAACCCAAATCCTGTTTTTAATTCCCAGGGGAGGAGGAGAAAGCGCCTCCCCCAGGGTCCCTGTCACTTCCAGTAGGGGAAGGATGGAGGGCTTGGGGTGCTGCGCTGGTTCCCAAAACCATCCGGCTAAGGGGGTCTCTGGATTTGGCCCCCAGGCGGTGACAGCCTAGTTCTGGGGCTGGCACAGGGCTCCTGGGCTTCACTTCCAGTGCCTATCCTGACCCTCAGGCCTCGTTTGCAGCAGGTGCTTATACTTGCTGGTGAAGGAGTGAGGGAGTGGGGGGGGGCGTCTGCCCTTTCCTATAACTGACTGCACAAATAGGACACACTTCTTCCTCTTGGGCCTGTGATTTAAAAAGACAAAGGAGAGGCGTGTGTGATGGGTTGTGTGTGTGTGTGTGTGTGTGTGTTTTGTTTTGTTTTGTTTTGTTTTGCGGTACTGGGGGTTGAACCCAGAGGCATTCTATCTCCAGGCTATACCCCCAGCCCTATTTTTAATTCTTTATTTGGAAACAGAGTCTCACTAAGTTGCCAAGGGCCTCACTAAGTAGCTGAGGCTGGCCCTGAACCTGCGGAACCTGCGATTCTCCTGTCCCAGCCTCCCAAGTACTGGGATTACAAGCATGTGCCACCACGCCCAGCTATGTGTGATTTTTTTTTTTTTTTTTTCAAGTACTGGGATGGAACCTGGGGGCATTCTACCTCCAAGTTGCAGCCCCAGCCCTACTTTTTTATTCTTTATTTTGAAACAGGGTCTCACTATTGGGATTACAAGCATGTACCACCACGCCTGACTCAGTAGTAGAAAGATTTTTTTAATTTTCAGTTAGGCAAGAAAAAGTGTGTGAAAGTGGGGCCAACACAGGTGTGGTTGCTGAAGAGATTAAGGCCAGTGAAGAGAAGTTAAGTAATTTGCAGAGACGATAGAAAAGATACTTGAGGGCATCTCTGGAATCAGCAAGACCCTACCCATCAGAGGCTTAAGAGTGTAACCATGGAAAGTTATGTGAGAGAAATCACTTTGAGAAGAGACACTTGAGGCTGTCTTAGAAGTTGTTTCACCAAGCCGGGTGTGGTGGCGCACGCTTGTAATCCCAGTACTTGGGAGGCTGAGACAGGAGGATCCGGGTTCACGGCCAACTTCAGCTACTTAGTGAGGCCCTCCACAACTTAGTGAGACCCTGTATCAAAATAAAGACTAAAAAAATAGGGCTGAGGATGCAGATTGGAGGTAGAATGTCCCTAGGTTCAATCCCCAGTCCCACACACACAAAAAAAAGTTGTTTCACCATGTTTGGACACCCAGGCACTCAGAGGCCACTGCAGCCCTAGTGGCAGACCTTGGCATCATGCACATGGTACAGGTTCTGCTGGGGCCCTTTGGAGATCACATCTCACCACCGTGTGCCCTGAATGTCAGATGTGGAGCTACAGGACTTAATAGCTGCCCTGGTGGGCTGGGTCTTGCTTTGGACTTATCCTTTCTTTCTGTGTCCTATTCCTCCCTTTGAGAATGAGAATGTTTATTCTGTGCCATTGTATATTAGATGCATGTAACTTGCTTTTTATTTTTATAGGGACTCAAGGTAAGAGTTTGCCTTGAGTCTCAGAGGATATTTTGGACTTGGACTTTTGAGTAATACTGGAACTGTTAAGACTATGGGAACGTGTGTGTGTGTGTGTGTGTGTGTGTGTGTGTGTGTGTTACTGGAAACTGAACCAGAGGGCTTCTACCTCTGAGCCACACCCCTAGCCCTATTTTTTTATTTTTTTGTGGTATTGGAGATTGAACCCAGAGGATTCTACCCCTGAGCTCCACCCCAGCCCTATTTTATTCTTAAAATTTATTTTTGAAACAGGGTCTCACTAAGTTGCAGAGGGCCTCACAAATTGCTGAGGCTGGCCGTGAACCTATGATTCTCCTGTCTCAGCCTCCCAAGTACTGGGATTACAAGTGTGCACCACCACGCCCAGCCTATTTTATGTTTTTGAAACAAGGTCTTGCTAAGTTGCTGAGGCTAGGCTTGAGCCTGCAATCCTCCTTTCTCAACCTCCCAAGTACTAGGATTACAGGCATGCGCCACTGTGCCCAGCTCCACCCCTATTTTTATTTTTATTTTTTTTGTTTTGAAACAGGGTCTCACTAAGTTGCTAAGTACTGGGATTATAGGTGGCACCATGCCTGGCCCCACCTCCCTTCTGATACCATAGCATTTCTTCAGAAAAGTGGACACCTTCCACCAGGTTCCAGCTAAAATGCGCAATTTTTCTCTTTGAATTCTTTGCATGTCTGTTCATCTTATGTCACAAACACCACTGAACTCTGAAGGCCATCGATTTTCCAGATTGCCTTCTTGAGCGACAAGATTCCGCAGCTCTTGGTAGGAGGGCACCATGATACTGTCCCATGAGTCTCACACATGAGCCGTGAGCTCGGCATAAATCCTGCACACTCCTTGTATGCCTTTTCTCTGCAGCCTTATGAATTTTGCAGGGGTTTTTCACACTGTCATAAAAATGCAGGGGAAGCCGGGCATGGTGGTGCCACCTGCAATCCCAGTACTTGAGAGGTTGACACAGGACGATCACAAGTAACAAGTCAGCCTCAGCAACTTAGTGAGACCCTGTTTCAAAATAAAAGAATAAAATAGGGCTGGGGGCATAGTTCAGAGGTAGAATGCCCCTGGGTTTAATCCTCAGCACCACACACACACACACACACACACACACACACACACACACACGGGAAGCATGAACTCTGTGACTCAGGTCCTGTCAAATTGCTTCAGAGTGTCCCACACAAGAAAGCAGAAAGGAGCCGGGCATGGTGGTACACGGTTGTAATCCCAGCATTCGGGAGGCTGAAACTGGAGGATCCGGGTTCTTGGCCAGCCTCAGCTACCTAGTGAGACCCTCCGCAACTTAGTGAGATCCTGTTTCAAAATAAAGAATAAAAAATAGGACTTGGGCTGTAGCTCGGAGGTGGAATGCCCCCAGGTTCCATCCCCAGTACCAAAAAAAAAAAAGAAAGAAAGAAAGCAGAAGGGTCAGCCTCAACCTTCTGAACTTCTTTCCCTTGATCCCAAGCAGGCAGAGGTGACTCCACCTCCACCAAGGACCTGCCCTCGAAGGGCCAGCCTGTGGGAGGAGTGAGGGCGGATTGGACAGGGCACCAGGAAAGACCTCTGTCCCTTCACCTACTGGCTGTGGTTCATCTTTTCTTTTCTTTTTTTTTTTTCTTTTTTTTTTTTTTTTTCAGTACTAGGGATTGAACTCAGGGGCATTCTACCTCCGAGCTACACCCCCAGCCCTATTTTTTATTCCTTATTTTTGAAACCGGGTCTCACTAAGTTTCAGAGGGCCTCACTAGGTAGCTGAGGCTGGCCGCCAACCCAGATCCTCTGGTTTCAGCCTCTCGAATGCTGGGATTACAAGCGCGCGCCACCACGCCCGGCGGTTCATCTTTTCTTAACAGTGCTTTGTGAAGAAAAGCTTTAAATTTTTATGAGTCCCGATTTATCATTTTTTTCCCCCTTTCCTGGCTGAGTCGCTCAAGAGACCGACATTTCTTTCACCCCCGCCCCAAGTCAGAACCCGCTCCCACCGCCAGCCCCGCAGGCGCCCATCTGCGCTCTGTTCTTGTAGCTTTGCTGTTTCCAAAATGTCCCATAAAAGGAGTCCCGCGGTGGGGAGCCGCACTCACCCGGCTTCTTCTACTCGAGACTCTCCCCCGATGCCAGGGCAGTAGCTTGTTCCTTCCCCGCGCTGAAGCGGATCCTGCTGGACAGGTGTGTCCACGTGTATTTGCCTGCTCACCAGTCGACAGACACCTTGGTGGTTTCCACTTTGGGACTGCCCGTGGGTCGAGCCACTCTGATTATTCTGTGCAGGTCTTATGTGGACATATGTTTCCACTTACCCCTGGTGCCCACAGAAGCGGGATGCTGCCGAGTGTGTATTTCACTTTATAGCAGACGGCCGCAGCGTGCCGCAAAGTGGCTTGTTCCTTTTTGCATTTCCACTGGCAGTCTAGGAGATTCCAAGACTCCCCGTTACTACCCGTTGTGTTCATATTACCTATTAAATTTAGCCCTGAGTAGATGTGTCCGGCATCGTGTCAAGGTTTTAATTGTGTGTCCCTAGTGGCCAGCCGTGTTGAGCAGCTTATCACATGCCTGTTGGCCCTCCATATCTTTGTTGGCAAAATGCCTTTGTTCATTTTTAAATTAAGTGGCTTATCTTACAATTTACAATTTAGTTATAAGAGTTCTTTTTTTTTTTTTTTTTTTTTTTTTTTTTTTTTTT
>PVLC010036156.1:0-15983 GCA_004027655.1 Graphiurus murinus
AAAAAAATACTTTTAATGGTGTATTATAATTATACATTGTAGTGAGGTACAAAGTAATTCAAATATACATGCACACAGAACTTGGTGTGTTTCCCTCCAGATTCCACCCACTCCACCTACCTCCCTGTACATGCTAGTGAGATTGGTAGTGATGCCTTTATATATGGACACGATATGGACATGGCATTATTTGTATTGTTTCCTTTTTCAAGCATCCTTTTCCTCTTCCCACCTCCCTCCTTCAGTCCCATTCTACTATCCTAGAGGTCTCTCTCCTCACTTATGTAAAGTCCCCTTTGTTTCCTATTTTCCCTCTCCACCCATACAAGAGAAAGCATACAACCTTTGACTTTCTGAGACTGGTGATCTTGCTTAGCATAATAGTCTCTAGTTCTATCCATTTTCATCAAAATGACATAATTTTCACAATGGAATTTTACTCAGGCATGTTCATTCTTGAAAAGCTGGTTTCAAACCACCCTCGAAGTGGATTCTGGGTTCTTGAAGTGGTGTCTGAAGACTTTTTCCTAGAAAACAACGTAAGCAGTTTTTCTTTAAGGAGTTTGTGTTCCAATGTAACTAGGCCTTGACCAATTTCAAGAATATCTAAAGGAAAGGGGAGAGAATTGGGGAAAAAAAGTAAGGCAAGTTCTTGTGTTTGACAAAAATAGCTAGGGCTTCATTTGGCAGTTAACACATTCTGCAGGGCTTCTTCATTAAAATATCAAGAGAAGAAAATGAATAAGGAGGGAAAAGGTCTTGTACTCATTAACCGCCATTAATGTTTTAAAATACAAAACAGAGTTTGGATTTGGTGAGTTTAAGTCAAAAGAGGGAAGAAATTAAAAAACAAAAAACATGGTGATATAAATAATGATGGTGTACATGTACTACAGGCTCTTGCACCCAGTATGTCACTGTTAACTAATACCTTTGTAATTTCTGATGAATAATTGCCAAACAATTACATTGAAATATGACAAGTAGTGAAATAGTAGAGGTTTGAAATACTGCAGAACAATTGTCTCAAACATTCTAGCCTCCATAACAAACTGATGCTAAAAAAGTATAACATTAAAGTTCTATCCAACACAATTTTATTTGGAAAAAAATAAACAAAAATATAGATATGTACAAGATTATTTTTGTTTTGTTTTGAGTCTTGAGAATTTTTATACTTTTATTGGTACAATATAGTCTCGCATCATAATGTAGTGAATAATGATAGTGATGTACATGCACACAGCAATTGGTGAGTTTTCCCCAGTTCCTTCCCCACTTGCCCACGAGATGATTTTTAATATAAGACAAAGAGAAAAGCTGTCTAGACTACATTATCCAAACAGGAAAAATTCATGTTAGTCATAATACAGTATTATGAGGGGTCATATAAATGGTTCACCTAAGTATTGCCCTCGTGATAGATTTTCATTCTCTTAGGTAAGTGGAATATATGTTTAGGGAGCAGATAATATCTATTAACTTCCTCAGGGTGGTGGTGTGTGTGTGTGTGTGTGTGTGTGTGTGTGTGTGTGTGTGTGCATTGTCTATTAAAATCAGGGTATTCTCACTAATCTAAGTATCCTCTTGCTTTTTAATAGCATTTGAAGAAATTTTAACTGTTATGTTTGAATATAGAATGTCCCCTGGAAAGTTCATGTACTGGCAAAGCAAAAATTTTCAGAGGTGAAATAATTGAATCAAGGTCTACCATTATTTGTGGATAAACCCACTGATGAATTAATAATTTGAATGAATTTATTGGATGGTATCCTCGGCAGATGTGGTATGACTTGAAGAGTTAGATCAGTGGAGTGTGTCCCTGGTCGTTTCTGGATACTTTTTGTGCTTCTGTCTGCCATTGAGTTGAGCTCAGCTTCCTTCTGCCACACGGTGCTGCCACTGTGATATCCCTGCCTTGGAGCCTAAAGACCAAGGAAATCTTTGAGACCTCTGAAACTGCAAGCTTGAATAAACCTTTCCTCCTCTAAGTTGTTCTTGTCAGGTATTTGATCACAATGACGGAAATGCAAACTAAAAATTAACATATTCTGCTTGGCTATAAGAATGAACAGGAAATTTAAGCACTGAATGGCGAAGACAACAAGATAACCTTTAAAGTTTCTTTCAACCCTGAGAATTTATGATTCCAAACCGTATAAGGCTGCAGTTAAAATGTGGATATTAAATCACAGTTATCTGCTAGTATCAGAGAATACCTATGAATAAGATTGTAGGTTTATATTCCATTTTATTCAATTTAATTAAGAATGAAGGTTGGAGGTGTGGTTCATTGGTTAGCATTTGCCTGGCATGATCAAAGTTCTGAGTTCAATCCCATTAAAAATGATATTGTGTTCCAAATTAAAAATTAATAGAAGCCTATTGGAATGTAAGAGGTTTTTTTCAGGGTACATCATTAACAACTAGAAAATGCAAAGGCTCCTTAATATAGCATCATCACTGGATTTCACAGCCCTCCAGAAAAGCAACTAAATCTCTCTCCTCATTCCTTTCCTTTTCCTTTCTACCATATCGTGATTGTATTTTATTTTATTTTAGGTGGTACTATGGATTGAACCCAGAGACATTCTACCTCTGAGATACACCCCCAGTCCTATATTCTTTTTTTTTTTTTTTTTTTAATTTTGAAACAAAGGTCTCACTAAGTTTCTGAGGCTGTCCTTGAAGCTATGAACCTCCTGTCTCAACCTTTCAAGTACTGGGATGACAAACAATGCCTAGCTCATGCTCACCTTTTTAAGCAAAAACTTATTATTTGAAACTCATGGGCTTACAATGGCAGGTCATTGGCTTTAAAAAATAAATTAATACATTTATTTTTGTATCTATTGCCCCTGATCTTATTTTCATAACTTTTAATTTTGATGCAATTTCAAACTTACAGAAATTATGCTGAATAGTACAAAGAACTTCTCCCGTAGCTTTGGATAAGATTCATCAATGTCATAATTTACAATTATTCTTGTTTATCATTCTCCCTAACAAACATATACAAACACATTTTTCTATAATTTGTTGAAGACACCTACTTCTTTATCCTTAAACATTTCAGTGTATGTTTCCTAAATGCAAGACATTTTCTTAGATAATCACTATTCACTTATCAAAATGATGAAATATTATTATTAAACTAAAGTTTCCATTCACACTTATCAAAATATCAATAATATTTGTTTAAACTTTTTTTTTCCTTCTCCAGGACCGAATTCTGCTCTTAAACTGTGTTTAGTTGTCATATCTCTTAAGTCATTTTAAAATTAGAATTCCTGAGACATTCTTTACTTTAGTATTTTTAAAGAATACAGGCCAGTAATGTTGGGGAATACCCCTCAATTATTTTTTGCTTAATGACAGATCTAGATTCAAGCCATGCATTCCTAAAAGAAATAGGAGGATGCACCCCATACTAGTTTTTTCCTCATGTTGTTGTATTAACTTTGACTGTCTGCTTAAGTTGATGTCCATAGTTTGTAATTCATAAGTAATTTTTATGTGAAATATACTTGGAAACAATGAAAATACCCTACTTCACAAAAGTTTACCCATTAATGTTAACATTCACTGACTTTCTAGCTCCATCTTTCATATAATTATGGGTTACCTATGATAAAAAATAAGTTTCCAGCCAGGCGTGGCGGTATGTGCCTGTAATCCTAGTACTTGGGAGGCTGAGACAAGAGGATCCTGGGTTCAAGGCCAGTCTCAGCAACGTAGAGAGATCATGTTTCAACATAAAAAATAAAGTGGGACAGGGGAGTGTAGTTCAGAGAAAGAATTCACACACACACACACACACACACACACACACACACACACAGAATTTTTTCCTTTTATACCTATTCATTTATTGACCTATTATTTATTTAGTAGGCCAGTGTTACTATAGTTATAAATGCTATAATCCTAGCTATTTACCATTTAATTTATAATCATTATTTTTACATCCATTGACAGTTCCCCTATGCACTAAGAGGTAGATTTTGAAATCCTAACTGCTGTCATGGTATTGAGAGGTAGAATATTTAGGAAATAATTAGATGATGAATGTGTAGTTCTAAATAATGGGATTAGTGTCTTTATGAGAAGAGACTTGAGAGCTTTTTTTTTTCTTGGCTATGTGAGCATATAACAAAGTAGTTCTCTGCAAACCAAAAAGAGTGCCATCACCAAATACCACATCTTCCAGTGCCATGATCTTAGCCTCCCCAGACTCCAGAACTGTCACATAGAAATGTTTGTTGTCACATAGCCACTGTCTATGGTACTGTTGTAGCAGCTGAACTAATAATACACTCACATTGCTATCATTATTGATTTCTGTGCTCAAATTCTCTATATCTAGTCAGTAAAAGCCTTTCACGCTTACTCTAGTATTCTTTCTATATGTCACCATATTTTTTTTTCAGTGAAAGATAATGTTCCAGAATTAGTCTGTACTTTTTATATTCCAGGCCAGAAATCATATTTTTATCAGAGATACCTGATACTTCTCATTAGTAAGTGGCATTTAGAAGCCTGGACCTAGGCATTTGGTGAGCTCGTTGTTACTGGTATGTCACTGCTTCTAGACCATCTCAGCAAGCAATGCTAGGCAATGTATGTTAAGACATACTAGTATACCTATGTCTATAATTATTTCTCTACATATTTCTCTTACATGTGTATGTGAGAGTGTATATAGTTTATAATGCCAAATCAGATCCCAATCTAGCACAAGAGCTTCCATTCTTATCTTCCACTTTTTCCTTTTTGTAACTCCCTTTGCAATGAGAAATTTGATTTCTATTATTCGCAAAATACTTACTTATATACACAGAAAGTAGTAGTTGCAGTATTACTAACTTATACCACTAACTATAAAACAAACCTATCTACTAAAAACATATCTACTAAGTACATTTCAAAATTTATATCACTTCTTTGTTGGGAGGGGAAAATTTATAATCTGTAAAATGTACATATCTAAAATGTATTAATTTGTCAGTTTTGACAATTCACACACCTAAGTAATTACCATGCACTCATAAATATAGAAAATGCCCATTACTCCAGAAAATTCCCTGGCAACCTTACTATCCGATACCCCCAGGATATTAATTTTGTCTACTATAAAAATTTATATAAATAGAATCACATAATACATACTGCTGTGTGTCTAACATTTTTAGATCATCATCATTTTAGTGAGATCCTTACATGTTATTATACTTAATCAGAAGTTTGTTAACAGTTTGTTACTTAGGAGTTCTCTGTATGAATATACCACACTTTCTTTTAGCCATCACCTTGTAGATAAACTTTTGGGTTATTTTTATTTTTTTATTGGGCTCAATCCCCAGTACTGAAAAAAATTCTGTCTTACAAAAACTATCTAGTACCTAGTAAAAAACAAAGGACTTATGGGGAAACTAGCATAACACTCAATATCTTCAGTGAAACAAACAAAAAAATAAAATGGTATAAAAATATACACATTGATATTTTATGAATGCAAAGTCTACATACAGTAAGTATGACACTTTATCCTGAAAAAGATGTAGTTGGCTTTGCATGTGGAAGTAGTCATTGGAAGGTTTGCAGTTTGTGAGTTATTTTTGAGCTAGTAGGAGGGTTATCAAAAACCAGAAAAAAATCTATAACATCAAATATGAATCAATAAGGCTTATAAATCACCAGTGAATTATGAGGTGGCTGATGGATCTTTGAGATCAGGTATATCATGTTTATGTATAAGTACACAGCTTGATCAGCTTGTTCAATTTTCTACAATCAGTGTTGATCATGGAGAAATTGTCATATAAATAAGTGAAATTTATATTAGTAGTATGTTCAAATTATCCCCTAAACTATCAATTGCGCTGAATCAAATTTGCATTTTAAGACAAGTGTTATGGCAGAACAGACTGCACCTAAAACGGATTTGCTGACATAGATATGCATATGCTTAATCTTATAAGAAACTGTCAAATTATTTTTCATGTTGTAAGGTTTTAGATACCATAGCATTATTATTTTTTTTTCTCTTTTCGCCTTATTCTACTTATTTTGAGCTTAATTTGCTCTTCTCTTTCTAGCTTCTTAGGGTAAGAATTTAGATAACTGATTTTAAACTTAATGAAATGCTATAAATTTCCTCTATTGCATTAGTCACTCTATATATTGTGATACATTATATTTTTGTAATTCAATTGGATATATTTTCTAAGTTTTGTGTTGAGTTTTAATGTACTTTTATTGGTGTATTGTAATTATACATCATAGTGAGGTTCAATATGACACAAACCTCTATGCACACAGGACTTGGTGTGATTCCCTCCAGATTCCGCCCCCCTCTCCTTCCCTATGCATATTAGTGAGTTTGAGTTTTATTCATGTGTTACTTATATGTGTATTGTTTAACCTTCAACATTTAAAGAAACCCAAGTATCTTATTTGTTTTTTCTAATTGTTTTGGCCATAGACCATATATTGTAAAATAGTATCTTTTGAAAGATACTGAGCTTTACCTTTGGAACCAAAATATGATCTATGTTGGTGCAAGTTTCTTTTATACTAAATAAGTATGTATATAATATAGGTGCTGGATGTCACATTCTAAAAATGTAATTAAAATTAAGTTTAAGTTTTTCTCACATCTCTTTCTTCATTATTGACATTTTGTTAAGTTTTCCTATTACTCTCTGGCAAGTTGGATGATGTATTTTGATTCATCTTCAATTTCAAAGATCTTCCTATCTGTGTCTCCAATTTATAGGTAAATTCATCCAATAAATATTTTATTTTCATCATTGTTCTTTTCAGTTCTAGATTTTTTTCATTTATGTATGTTCACATCACTGCTGAAATTCCCCATCTGACATGCCATTACCTGTGTATTTTCTTTTTTTTAATTAAATTTTTATTTTTATTCATACATTGTAAGCATACATCTTTGTTAGGTACAAATTGATAACGATATATGTGCTCACAATTCTCATTTGACCCCTTCCCCAAATTCCCACCCTGCTCCCTCACCCTCCCTCCCTCTCAAGTTCAGTTCAGTGAGTGAGCTTGATATACATTAGTGTGCCCCCTCCAACCCCTTCGGTTAAATCAACTTCTTTGCTCGAGGGTCTCTCTTTTTTCATCTGGAGACCCTCTTATGCCCCATCATCTCCCTAGCATCCGCATATTAGGGAGAACATATGCTTCTTTACTCTTTGTGACTGGCTAATCTCACTTAACATAATGTTTTCCAGTTGCCTCCATTTCCCTGCAAATAACATGATTTTGTTCTTCTTTATGGCTGAGTAAAAGTCCATTGTGTACATATCCCATAGTTTTGTAATCCATTCATCTGTCGATGGACACCTTGGCTGCTTCCATAGCTTGGCTATTGTAAATTGTGCAGCTATAAACATAGATACACATATGTCGGTCTGATAGTTTAGTTTCCATTCTTTTGGGTAAATACCCAGAAGTGGTATTGCTGGATCATATGGTAGGTTCATTCCCATATGTCTGAGGATCCTCCATACTGTTTCCCAAAGTGGTTGCATTAGTTTGCAATCCCACCAACAGTGTATTAGAGTTCCCACTTCTCCACATCCTCGCCAGCAGTTGTTGTTGTTCGTGTTTTTTATGATTGCCATTCTGACTGGAGTTAGGTGAAATCTCAGGGTAGTTTTGATTTGCATCTCTCTGATTCCTAATGATGTGGAACACATAGGCACAGGTAAAAACTTTCTCAACAAGACCTCAATAGCACAAGCAACCCTCAGGAAGATCAACACATAGGATTGCATTAAACTGAAGAGCTTTTGTGCAGCAAAGGAAACTATCAAGAACCTAAACAGAAAGCCTACAGAGTGGGAGAAGATTTTTGTCAGTTACTCTTCGGATAGAGGTCTAATATCTAGGATATACAAAGAACTCCAGAAAATCACAGCTAAGAAAGCAAATAACCCAATAAAAAAATGGGCAAAGGATCGAAATAGACACTTCACAAGAGAAGAAATACAAATGACCTGTGTATTTTCATTTAAGTTTTTCGATGTATTTGCAATAGCCATTTTAAAATCTAGTCCTATGAGCTTGGGATATACCACAGGTAGAGTGCTTGCCTAGCATGTGTAAGGCCCGGGTTTCCATCTCCAGTACTGAAAAAAAAATCCATGTCTACTAATTTCAAGAACTTCATCCATAGTCAATTTCAACCTACTGTGTTTTCCTTGATTACGAATGATATTTTCTATTTTCTTCTCATATCTGGTGATTTCTGTATACTGAACATTGAGATAATCTGTTTAAGTGACTCTGGATTCTATTATCATATTATAAGTTGTCATTTCTTTTCTGTCAGTCAGTTAACTTGACAATATTCAAATTTTAAATTCTCTCCCCTCAGTCAATTTTATTTGTTCATTTAATCAACAAAAACCTACCATGGTCCTACTAAGTTCAGATACTGCCCATGGTCCTAAGGATTTAAAGAATCTAAGAACTTAGCTCATTAGAGAAGGGATGTCAGGATATAGAGCAATTTTTCTGTGTGATAATATTAATTCAAGGAGTACTGTGGAAGTATAGGTTCTACATATAAGTTTATCTCTTATCATTTTCAATCACATATTCCCACTTACCTGTCTAACATCTCTGTAAGCTCAGAGAAAGAGCAACTAACCTGGCAGAAAATGTCAAAGCTTCTAAAAATTAGGACATAACAATTTCTTGAATCAATATCTAACAATACTACCCATAAATATAGAGTAAAAATAGTTCAAAGAAATCATGCTTGAAGATTAATCAATGCAAAAAATGAGAAGAAAAATTGATAATAGCCACTTGGAAACATTTCAGTAGTTTTATATTGTTGCAACACTCACCACTTATTCTAATAACAGCCCACCTTGCAATGCATGCTAGAATGTACCAATCCATCTGCCTACGTGTACCCCCATTTTTTGCATCAACTGATGCACTTGAATGAATTATCTTCATAACTACGGTACAAAATTTCCATGAAATTTTAAGATATATGCCCTAAGAGGAAAAGATCTAAGCTCAAACTAGTGTTTTCTAAGTTTCCACCTTACAATGGAATTTTTTAAGAGGAAAAATTCAAAAAGCCAGACCACCATTGTAATTTAAGTGTAGTACCCACTACCCTAATTTTTCTTGTCCATGTTAGCCCCTTTTATAGAAGCCATTTTACTTTTAAACCACAATGTTATAAATTCTTAGCTCTGCCTCTCCTGGATGTTTTTTGCTCATAAGATCTACCTTTTGACTGAACTTTTCTCCTTTAAAAAATATACATCTTAACTACTTTTGACTTCAGCCATTATCTCATCAAACATGTAAATCCTTGTTCTAATAACATGTGAATGGACAATACGGCAATTAATAAAATAGCCATAAAGTATGATTGGGTCTCTCTCAAAAGTCTGTAGATCAGATTGTGAAGGCCACTTTCAGGATCACTGATTGGATTCATCAGATTGTCTTCTACACAGACTTATTGGCCAAAAGGATATTAGTGGGGTTGATATAGATACCAACTGTACCAACTCTTATGGAAAAACTATGATATGCAGGAACTATAAAGTGCATAACAGGATGCTTTATTTTATTCATATTGGTTTATCCAAAGGAGACACTTGCATAATTGGTCTATTGCATGTAATTAATCTGCTTTCTTGTCAATGGACCCTCTGTACAAGCTGAAGTTCAGGCACTCTTAAAGTTGGCTGAGCTTCCTTTCTTAATGCCATAGAAAAATAATAAGAAGTGAATTGAGTTTGTTTGTTTGTTTGTTTTCGGCACTGGGGATTGAACTCAGGAGCATTCTACCTCCAAGCTATACCCCCAGCCTAATTTTTTATTCTTTATTTTGAAACAGGGTCTCACTAAGTTGCAGAGGGCCTCACTAGGTAGCTGAGGCTGGTCGCGAACCCGGATCCTCCTGTCTCAGCCTCCCAAATGCTGGGATTACAAGCGTGCGCAACCATGCCCGGCTCGTGAATTGAATTTTTTAAGAACATTTTTTAATTAGATTCAATTAAAATGTCCATCCAAATGCATAAAATTTAATTATTTTTATACAACAATAATTTCAAATGGCAACTCTCTGTATAGAGTTAATATTGAACTTATTGTAACTTAGAAATCTTTTTGCAAAGAATTATCACCAATGCAAAAGCATTCAAATGTCAATGATTTCCCTTTAGTGTTTTGTTTTATTCTTCTTTGTTGCACATCAGAGTAAAAGATACCTTCCAGTTGAAATCCATACCTGCCATTGAACTTCGAGAATTTCAGTCTTCCTACATAAACTCAGAGCATTCCCCATTGCTATTGGAGTCAGTAGTTTACTCAGTTTAGCTGTGAAGACATCGGATAACTCAGTGCTTACATTGAATCCAAGTAGGGGAGAAGAAGTAAAGCAGTGAAGCACTGCACTAGTGTTCTGCAACTTGCAGAGGACTTCAAGGAGCTTTATTTGAAATCTATTACTCTATTTAATCACTCCCTGAGTTAGCGTAAATAGATTTCTTGTGTCTCGCTAGTGTCCATGTATCTTAAACTCCTGCCGGATAGGTGCAGAGCTCTTCTTCTCCCAGGACCTATCATGGCGATTTCTGCTGTCAATGGTATTAATAAGTGTGTGTTGTTTGTTGAGCTGAGTAGCTTTATAGTCCACTTTATTGTCTGAGGTGCTCACCTTTAAAATAAGTTTGAAGCTCTTTAAAATAACAAGAGTAATGATTGTTATAAAAGTTTTAGCCTGAGTTCTTCAAATGTAATTAGGTATCTGACTATATACAATTTTCCACAAGTCTACATCATCAACAAGAAAAAGGCATTCTCGAATATTAATGAAACTATATGAGTTATTATTCATTAAAGTTCTGTGAAGATAATAATTTGCTTTCATTTTCAGTTTTTAAACACTACTCTACACATGGTATATTTTTGGTGTTTTTCCCCATTACTAGGTCAATGAAGAATAATAATATTTAAAAGATGCAGTCCTTTGAAAATTCTTCACAGGAAAAAAAAAGCATTAAATAAAAAAGACTTTAGCCAAACATACTGACAGGGTTATAATAGCTCTCATAATCTACCTTACATTTACTCTGTAATTACCCAGGGAAAGGTGCAGAAGTATAATTCACTGATGTCGCAGAATAGCAAACAAAGAGATATGTGATGAAACCGTGAACTAGGAGGTAAAATTAGTCACTGCTACTCTTGCTCTTTTTGATGCCACTAACATTACGCAAAGCAAAAGCAGAATGCCATTCACAGCTTTATTCTTCACATGCCCTTTGCAGTAATACTTTTTCCTTTACCTCTCTATGAAACAATTGTTCTTCATTTCCTAGTAGGATAAAAAAATGTATGTGAATTCATTGCAAACCACTAACAGTCTTATCACACACACACATACACACACATACACACATACACACACACACACAAATTGAAACTTCAGCAGTGCTATTGAAATACTCTGCAAGTCAAGAGAAAAACTTTGGGGGAAGAAAGAGAAAATTTAGGATTAACTGGTGATGTTATATCTTAGAATAATTAAAAATTGAATTCAAATTAGACCATCACCTGTGAAGATTCTTAGTCTTTAGTGATTATATTATCACATATTAAATTTCAATTAGTTATTTACCCTGAAAATCATAAGGAAGATTCAATGAATGTAATTTTATTAGCTCTCATTTTTAAATGAGATTGTTCACAAGTGTATTAAAAACAACAATTCAATTTGGTTTCCAAATATTTCAAATACTGAGAAATATAACATGAGATAATAATTTTGACTATTTGATCTGTTGCTTCCTTTGTAAATTGGGGGAAATAATACCTATGCCATATGGCCTCTTGAAATAGTGAATGAGATTATATAGATAAAATACCTCGTTCAATATTTAAACTATAGCAAGTAGCCACCAATTTTAAACTAATCTATTTGTAATGCCATATTGAATATAGTAATAAAAATGGTAAGCTATTAAAATGGTATTACAAACATAAAACTCACACAGGATGGACATAGAGTATTTATAAAATAACATTATAAGACCACTGAATCTTGTAAGTATATACAAAGGAGTGTAAAATCTATGTTATTCCCCATGGGTTCTCTGAGTTCTCTTCAGGCTCCAAACAGGAGATATCCTTCCAAATAAAAGTAGAAAATAATGCCATCATTCTTTCTGCACAAAAGCAGAAGATATAGAGGCAGAAAATAAAAACAACTAGATAGGAAAACTTGCACTGAGATTACAGAACTGAATTTTTTTTTTTTTACCATTTGCTTTCTAGCACTTTCATTTTCCATCAAAATATCTCATAATGGTAGGAGAAGGAAGAGGACAGATAAGAAAGTTACCGCCCCTTGCTTAGTGTGTTAAAATTTTCCAACAAACGTTCCAGATATGATTGATAATTAATGAAAGATAGTTTGGAGAATTTTTATGGCATTCTTCAGCTTACATTTTATGCTACATTATTGTTTCATAACTTTTTTAAAACACAAAGTTATAGAAGGCTATAATGAAAGTTGTGAACTTACTCTCATTTGGTGAAAAAAATTCTATATATGTTGAGTGGGTACACAGACTATCCAAAGTCCACCCATAGTCTTTTATCCATGGTCCTTGATATATGTGCTATTAATGTTTAGGAAGTAATTCAAATGTTGATGTTGCCACCATGAGAAAGGAGATTTATTCCAAATCCCCCTAACATTCATAGTTGGACTCCTTGAGATTCATGAGATAGAGATTGTTTTAAAAAAGTTTTTCCTCTCTTTAACTTAAACTATATTTTTGTTCCCAATAAATTCTTGCAGCTGAATAAATGCATAAATTAATATACACATAGGTTCAACTTATTCTTATTGATACAAGATTTAAATAATTGTCTCTTTCTATATATTATAACAAAAAATCAAAATTACCATCTAGATCAGCATTTAAAAAGAAATAGCAAAAGACCATCATGCTCTATATTAAATGTCTTTTTTGTGAGCTTCCAGTGAATGCCTAAGTGACAACCAAGCCTTTCCTGAAAACAGTGAGTCAAGGAAACAACATTTCTGGAAGGCAGTGTAAGAATAATGTGGTGTAAACAGAGGAAGAGCATCTGATTTCCATCGTACAAGGAGAATAAGTTCAGGCTAAAATAAGCCGAAAGTGTCATCCTAACTCTGCTTAGGTATCATTTTTAGCAATTCTTTAAGAAAAAGGAATTATATGTTTATACCAGAACCTCACTATAATCATGGACATAGACATTGAACTCTCTCTCTCTCTCTCTCTCTCTCTCTCTCACACACACACACACACACACACACACACACACACACACACACTTATGTCTGAGTCAATTAAAAATCACCCCTCTACTTCTCTTAAGAATACTTTTTTAAAGCGACAACTAAATGGAGGTTATAAGCAGTAACAGCTTTTTTTTTTTTTTTTTTTTTTTTTTTTTTTTTTTGAGGTACTGGGGATTGAACTCAGGGGCATTCTACCTCTGAGCTATACCCCCAGCCCTATTTTTATATTCCTTATTTTGAAACAGGGTCTCACTAAGTTGCAGTGGGCCTCACTAGGTAGCTGAGGCTGGCCGCGAACCCGGATCCTCCGGTCTCAGCCTCCCAAATGCTGGGATTACAAGTGTGCACGACCACACCTGGCAGAAGTAATTGCTTTTAAGAGATAAAGTGGATGGTGAAGCAAAAGAAGAGATTGTTGAGAAAGAAGAAATTATTTTAATAAAAACTTTGAAAAAACAAATATGAGGCAAAATTAGATTTAGAAGTACACTTCTGCCCTTATTGAAAAAAAAAGGTGGAGTCATGTGTGTAAGGATCGATAGCTCCTTGCTAGAGAGATAGTCTAAGTAATGCTAAAATAGGTTAAACCTTCATATTGCTGAAGGTGTTATAAAATACTGAATTGAAATATGTAATTATAGTAAATATGTATGTATGTTAAATAAATGTTAGGCTAAAGTCTTTATATCTCAAGCATTCAAACAGCATTTTGTTTCTGAAAACAAGACTCCAAGAGGCTGATTCTAATTGGGCAAGACACAGTGCATAGAAGTGAATATCTACATGTAATAAAAAAACATAGTTTTAGATATTTTGATGTAGAATTAGAAACACAGCATCTTTTTCAGTCTGAGCAAGAATGCAAAATAAATTATAAGCATCCCTTCAATATGAAAAATAGTAAATAAAAGTGTATAAAATAACTAATATGATTTATTTACATTCTTTCTTAAGTAAAATAATTTTTGGTCTTAAATTTTCCATGTTTTATATTTTTTATTCCTAATTCTGTCACCACTAGTAGTTGCAGTGAAACTGAGGAAAGGGAGGTTAACTATATTTATAAATATTTGCCTAGATTCAATAAAGATGACCACCTGGCTGTGTATTTCAAGAGTCTAGAACTTAGGATGGGAAAAATTATGGAAGCATTGTTTGGCATCCTATTGAAGCAGAAAATGAATGAAGTGCCATTAAGCGGGGGATATACATATCCTTCAAAGGGCTAAAAGGGCTAGTACGTATACCTAAAAACACTGCAGAACTGCTGGCAGGTGTGTTTCTATTTTTACAACTTACTCCACAGCCTTTAAGCCCAAATTGCTATCCCTAGAACAATCACCCTTGCATTTGCTTGTTTGAGGGCAACAACAGTGCATGCTCCATACATATTCTTGATGACTGCTGTCTAGCTCAGTATGTCTGAATCATTAAAGCAAGAACATAAATTCTATCCCAGCTGCTACCAAGACTGGAAAGATGAGGATTGTCTTCTTATGTAAAGAATTAAAGTGTAGAGAAAGTGGTTGAAAAAATGCCAAATCACAGAATATGGCAAATACCTACTAAAGATCACACTTATCAAATCTCTACCTTAGTTCTGTCCACGTTTACTGTATGACAGTCCAAGGGGTGTAATTTAAGAACAAAAATAAGCCATTTAAATAAGCTCCTAAAATTCTGTCTTCAAGACTCTTTTCTATTATTTTCCTCATTGAGATCACCCTAAATGCTTTTTTTTTTTGCTTTTTATTATGTTTTTATTGGAGTATTATAGTCTCACATCATAATTTAGATCATGTTAACAGTGACATATATGCAAATAGCACATCCTCACTCATTTATTAAACATGCATTAATTGATTACCTATTAAATGACAGATACTCTACTAGGATGTGGTGATAAGAAGGTGAATAAGACATAGGTCCTGACCTTAAGAAACCTGTAACAGAGACTCTTGTTATAAAATAGAGAGAATGTGTATAGATAGAGCTCTGTCCAGATATGGAATCATCTAAGAGATGAATGAGGGAGTACATAGCCTACGACAAGAATAGATTCTCTGGAGGAAGTGAGAATCACTTTTGTAAGAATGTTTTGAATTTGTATATCTTCATCTCTGCCTTTACATAATTCAGTTCTATTTTTCTTCCTCCCTAATGGACACCTGTACCTTAATACCATTTCATTTTCACATCTACATTAATTTACCTCCTGATTTCTAATTTATGTTCAGAGAGTCAATGTTTGTGTGACTGTACTAGCCCTAAATCTCCAAGTCCTTGTAGGCTTGTCCTTCTGCCATACCCTTGACATCTGCTTTTTCACCAAATATGGTTGATTATTTAAAAAAAAAAATAATAAGTGATAGTACCATATAGTGGTTAACAGCATAGTCTAGATTCAAAAAAGAAAAAGGGGAAAGGTCATTTTACTGTGTAGCTTACTTTGTGTTTCAGTCTCTCCTTCTTTAAAATGTAGTTAATGGCTCTTATACTACAGGGTTGTAGTAAAAATTAAATGAGGTGATTTCCTGAAACATATCAAGCATTGACCACATGCCATCTACTGCTGCTCATGTTTCTATGTGACCCACTTTTACTTTTCCATTCTTACTGT
>PVLC010036157.1:0-15921 GCA_004027655.1 Graphiurus murinus
ACAAGATACTTTTCTAATGGAAACAAGATACTTTTACATTTATTTTTTATTTACATGGTGCTGGGGATTGAACCCAGGGGCATTCTACTCCAGCCCCTTCATGTTTTGTTTTTGAGACAGGGTCCTGATAGGTGGGCCGAGGCTGGTCGGGACCTACAACCGTCTTGTGTCTGCCCCAAGTACCAGGCTCACTGTGCCTGCTCTACCTTCCGTGACTGTCCCGTCACAGGCTGACATCTTTAAAGGAACACCTATTCCAGGTAGGTTCTGCTGGGCCGTGCGGGCTGACCTCTCTTGGCCTCAGCTTCCTCATCTCTAGGGCAACGACAGCACTTCCCTCCTGGGGATGTTATGAAGATTTTGGATTATATCACTCAAGAATGCTCACAATGTTTCTTAAAAGTAGAAAACAGAATAGAGGAAATGGAGAAAATATGTAAAATAATATCTGAGATAGTAGGATTATGGGTAATCTTTGCTTTTTTCCTAATACCTTCTTGTATTTTTCTAAATGATTTGCAACAAATTTTTGTTTCATTAATCAGCTAAAAAAAAAAAGTTTAAAAGCTTCCTTCTCTCTTATGAAAAGCAGTCAAAAGTTTATGCCTAAGTGATTTCAATATTAAATGATTACTGTTAAAGTATTACCTTTGATATGATGATTAGTACTTTAGTTCAAATTCAATTCCATCTCCTCCACTCTCTCACACCGAAGGCTGGATATTTACTTATTACCTATTATAAGCTTTTACTAGGAAAAACTAAACCAATGAATTTTCAGTTTTTAATGAATAGTATTTAAGTGTGGAAAAATGCAGCAGTCTTCACGTACTAATAACAGACGGCATTTCTGTGCACTTCCCATGTATAACTGCACTTGATTTTCATAACAACTAGTAATCACTAGGTAAGCCATTTTAATCCAAGGAGGCAGAAAGACCCAAGCAACACTTTAGACCCAGATTTGAATTGTGTATAATATTTCTGTGTACTCAAGCATAAAATATGGAAGTCAACTTATATCTTCTACTAGTGTTGTAATAATTTGAAAAAAATGGTAGTTATATTGCACTGAAGTGATTCATTTTCATCAGTTTAGAAAATACCTAATAAATAAATGTATTCATTTTACAAAAAAAAAAAAAGTCACATAATGTGGGCATAAAGAACAGAAAGAGATAAAAAGAAACACACTGAGGTGATGGAAATGTTCTGTATCTGTTTTCAGTGGTAGTTACATAAGCGCATCACAAATGTAAAAAATGTTTACATTTTACTGCACATAAACTACATATTTCAATAGAAAAGCTCAACTCTCTCTTCTAGGCCACGGACAAGGAAACCTAGTCTAACTTCCTCTCTTCCAACTAGATATTTCAAAATAAAGAACTCATTTCATTTCTCATCATCCCGAGTTGGTAAATTAAATTAAATGGTCTTAATCAGAAAATCTACAATTTAATTACAAGTAATAATCAAAAGGCCATTTTTTGCTAAGTTATTTACAAATGGTCTGCTTCAATATGAACTGAAATTTCTGTTCAAGAGTCTTAACACTTTCACATGAATAAAGTACTGATTTCTTTTGGAATTTCAATACACTGTAATTATAAATGGTCAGTTTGAAAAACAAACTATTCTGAGACAATTCCACAAGAAATGCTGGTTTACAGTACAGAAAAGTAAATTTTTTTTTTTGTGGTACTGGAGATTGAACTCAGGGGCATTCTACCTCCGAGCTACACCCCCAGCCCTATTTTTTATTCTTTATTTTGAAACCGAGTTTCACTAAGTTGCAGAGTGCCTCACTAGGTTGCTGAGGCTGGCTGAGAACCTGGATCCTCTGGTCTCAGCCTCCCGAATGCTGGGATTACAAGCGTGCGCCACCACGCCCGGCTAAAAAGTAAATTTTGTTACTATTAGTGTTACATGGCTTTGACCAGTTCTGAGTACTACCTTTATCATGCCAGAGTCCAAAATATTCAGTGAACTTACATCTAGTTAGACCAGCTATTACTTTCAACTCTTTATCTTGCATCAACTGGCAATCATTTTGCAACACAAGCTGGTGAAATAAATAGTTTTGCTTTGGGGCTTACTGTCTCAGAGATGAACATTGTAATGAAAGGAGAAAATATGTAAGTACTTAAAGATTCCCCAATATTTTCCCCTACCATTCCCCAAATATTTGGCAATAAAGTGAATTTTTCAAAATCAGTTGAATATCGAACCAATTCTTGGGAAAATGCTGCAGGAAAATTCTTTTAAAACTGCATACCTTTCATGGCTTCTGATTTCGCTTCTTCGATGGACTCATAGATTTTATTTTTATCTGCTAGCCGTGCTTTTGTGGTCTTGTGTTCAGCTTCTTCCTGTTCTAAGCTCTGCTGTATAACTTTTAGTTGGTATGTCATATCTATTTCCATGTTGCTCTTTTCCTAAGAAGGATTTAAAGTGGCAGCTATCAACAAAAAGACTGGCTCCCAATTTTAAAACCTCCCAAACTGTTTTCAGCAGGTTTCATATGAATACTCAGGATCTAGTGCCCTCCTCATGCAATCTTCTCGTACCAGTAGCCTGCGCCCTCCGCCATGCCTCCACTCTGCTGTTCCAGGCTCTGCATCAAGACTGGAATCTCAACAGCAAACTCCAGACACCTTTGCGTCTTCTCTTATTTGAAATCACTGCAGCCCTTGACACTACCCCTCGATGTCGCCATATTGTGTTTCCCTGGTTTTCCCATCATTCCTGCTGCTCCCCAGCTGCCCTCCGATGCTCTCTGGCCAGAATGCTTCTCCACTTTCTACAGCATTATTTCTCAAACTTTTAAAATATAGCTTACACCTAATGTTTCCCTTTGTTACATTAAAGAAACATCTTAAGATCTTCTCCATTCACCTGTGATCCTCACACAGGAGACTCACACTGAGAACCTCTGAAACAGAAGTCAGTCTATTTTCTTCATATGTCCCCAAGATTTTCTATTTTTTATTTCTATAGCTCATATCATAAACATGACAAAGGTATTTCTTTTTTTTTTTCAAATAAAATCTCTAATACTAAAAATAACTTTTCAAATGACACAACCGCCAACGGGATAACGTACTCTGCTCTGAACAATCACAAGCCTACAGTCTCTTCCCAGAGAGGCTCCTCCACTTGCATGCTGAAGACTCACGTACCCCGGGCTTCTACTACCAGTCTACTGCCTTCTAGATATTTTCATTTGCTTGCTCCAAACCTACCTCAAACTTAAGAGGAATAAAATGGATTTATCACCTGCCTCTTCTAAATTAGTTGATTTTCCTTTATTTTTTAATGAGTTAATGCTACCACTACGTGTCTTGTCAAAACCTGCAAACCTAGGATTCATCCTTGACTACTACTGTCATACCACATCTAATCAATTATGAAGTGCTACCAAATATTCCTTATTCCTCCTTCAAATATTTCTCATTAATTCTTATTTCCATCCTTTAATGACTGCCCTAGTTAAGTCTCCATTATCTCTTAACTGAATTACTGAGAAAGCCTTCTGATGAATCTTATCCTCCTCAAATCGCCTCAAAACTATTCTCCACATAGTATGCCCCAGTGAGCTGTCTTAAACATGCTTCTAATAAGTTGGTCTCATTTAAGCCCTCCAGTGGCTGGCCCACGACTCAGAGACTACACTTCAAGTTTCTTGAGAGCCTGCTCAAGCTCCTACACGATGCAGCTCCTGCCTGGCTCTGTAGCCTCACTCTGGCCACTGAATTCCTCATACTCCTACGTGAGGGCTGCATTGTGATCCTCAGGCCAAGATGTCCAATGCTTTCTTTTTAGGTTTTATTGGAACACAGCCACATTCCTCCCTTCACAAACTGCATCAGGGCTGAGTCCTTGCAAAAGAGACCATATGGCCCACAAAACTCAAAATATTTACTATCTTGCCCTTAAAAGATTAAAGTCTGCTGATCCCTACTCTAACTCCAGAAATCTTAAATAGTTTGTAGTCAAATGAACAAACAGTGCCTTTTTAATTTTATTTTCTGTCTTCTGCTTTTGCTTATGCCATCCTTGGTATACCTTTACCATGCCAACTTATCTGGCCCTGCCAGATTAGGGACTTATCCTACGCACCCAATAAATATACCCGGTCTGTATCTCTATCATACTTATCACTCTGCATTAGGATTATCTGTGTGCTTTATTATTACTGTTTAAGTTATCTATCAGACTGTGATATTATTAAGGGTAAGAACTACACCCTGATATTTGTACCACAGAAGGCAAACTAAATATTTAAATGAATGAATAAGTAAGTAAATGGAAACAAAATACTAACTGCAAGACCCTAGAAACCATCCCTGCTTTACAGTATTTTTAAAGAAAAATGTCTAAATGTCAAGTTATGTCATGAGATTTATACCCTAATTTGTAAGACACATTGTGAGTCAAAGTTAGAGTTTTCCTCCGATACCTGAAGAGAAGCATCCCACACACTGAAGGCTGCTTGCGTGGTGTTATAGCAAGCCTTAAAAAACATATCCCTCGTCTATACAACCAAGTCTAAGTGTAAAAGAGCCCATTAGTACGTGAAAATATTCCAATTAGTGATTTCCCTTATTTTAGAATAATTTTTCTCCTCTGAGACTCTGCTGGGATTGTCTTACACAAAAAAGTAAAATTATGTTTTACCTTTTCCAAATCAGCAAATTTCTCCTGCAGCTGTCTCTTCTCCAGCTCTATTTTTGCTAGTAAGAGTTTGCCATTCTTTAAATCTTCTTCTAGGCCCGATATTCTACCTAAAAATTTAACATTTTAAGAAATAATATACACAAATATGCATTCTATTAGGGGTAAAAAATATTTGGAAGCTGTTTCATATTTTGGAGCTGTTGTTTGTGAACTAGAGTTTTATATTTGTTGGCATATACTTACAGTTAATTCAGTTAGAATCTAATATACCACCTAAGAATTTGATACTTAAAATTATACTTTTTTTTTTTTTAGCCAGGTATGGTGGTGCATGCTTATAATCTCAGTACTTGGGAGGTTGAGACTGGAGGAGCCGGGTTCTTGGCCAGCCTCAGCTACTTAGTGAAGCTCTCTGAAACTTAGTAAGACCCAGTTTCAAAATAAAGAATAAAAAATAGGACTGGGGGTGTAGCTCAGAGGTAGAATGACTCTGGGTTCAATCTCCAGTGCCACAAAAAATAAAATAAAGTAAAAAAAAGTAAAGTAAAATAAAATAAATACATACACATTTTTTTTTCTTTCTTTCTTTTTTTTTTTTTTTTGAAGTACTGGGGATTGAAGTCAGGGGGATTCTACCTTCAAGCTATACCCCCGGCCCCATTTTATTTTTTATTTTGAAGCAAGGTCTCACTAAGTTGTGGAGGGCCTCACTAAGTAGCTAAGGCTGGCAGTGAACCTGCAATCCTTCTGCCTCAGCCTCCCAAGTACTGGGTTTAAATGTGCACCACCACACCCAGCATTCTTTTCTTTTCTGGTGTGGTACTAGGGATTGAACCCAGGGTGTTCTACCTCTGCACTACACCACCAGTCCTTTTTATTTTTTGTTCTCAAACAGGGTCTGGCTAAGTTGCTAAGAGTCTCACTATGTTGCTGAGGCTGTTCTTGAACCTGCAATCCTCCTGTCTCAGAGACTTTTACAGGTGTGTGCCACCACGTCCGGCTTAAAATCATACTATCTCAAAGTCTATCTTTCATTCATAAAATTTTGTATTGATGTTTTAACTTCACATAACAGAGAACCACCTTCCAAAATGTGCTATTCCAGCACATCATCCATCATTTAAAGTTATTTTCAAAATATAAATCCTCAAGATTAATCCAAGTGCAATCTATACTTTTTACCTTGTAAATCATTAATTATCTCTGATCCCTGGTTCCGGTCCCTCCTCTCAGATTCCAGAGCTGACTGAAGGTTGATAAATTCCTTTTCAAGTTTTAACTTGGCAGTCTCCAGCAGGCAGTTTTTATCTTGTAGATCTCTATTGTTAGATTCCAGCTGCTGAATCTGTTTTGAACTTTCTGCCTGGGTTTTTCTTAACCGGGCTGCAGTATCAGATTCTGTTCTGAGCAAAGCACTGGTTTCATCCAGCTGTTATTCAATTCAAAAGCAAACGGACACAGGTGTATATAATGAAAATCCGCCGATTTATTACCTTATTACAAACTACTTAAAATAAAAACCTACAAATATTTTCTTAAGGATTTCCTTCTAAAATTGGAGGTAAAGATGTTTTGAAACATTGCTAACTGAAACGTGTATCAATAGGCAGTCATAAATAAAATTCAACATCCTTTTACAAATTGAAATCAACCTACTTGTCTCTGGAGTTGATTCACTTTCTCGGTGGAGATTTGAGAGTTGTGATTTCTTTTTTTCAAATCTTCGAGTTGATCTTTTAAGCTGTTGACTATAATAAAAGGTGTTTCAGTGGTAACATAACACACATATCTATAAGATTTAATATTTTTCTCTTAAGAATTTAATAGTCTACACTACAAACCATCATTTTCCAAATTTCGTTTCTTGTCCGCTTCATGATCAGCTTTCCGTTGATATTCTGCATTTTTGTGCTGAAGAAGTGCCTTTTCTCTTTCTAATTGCCTTAGTGCCGATTCCACATTTTTCCTTAAGGCAATCTGAAATAATACTTAACATTATCGAAAGGAAGTATGCATGAAAATCAAATCAAAATATTTGAGTTATTTCAAACAGATAAGAGACTTTTAAAAAGCAATCACTATTTTGTTAAAATTACATTATCTTTTATATGTTTGTAAAATAGCACACTATTTTTTTTACTATTGAAAAACTTACTGTAACTTTTGATCACTACTTAACCATCATTATTTAATACTATGGGTTTAACATGTTATGAATAGCAATTAAACAACAGTCACTTTGTTTTAAAACCATGCCATTCAAAATACAAATGCATTTTTTTTACTTGAAATATCTACACCTACTAAATAACTCGTTTGCAAAAAACCGTAACAGAATTTCCATCTTGTTCTCCAACGCTACAAAGTAGGTTTTCTATCTATCAAGGTATGCACTACCATAGTACTAAAACAACTCTGTAATCAGACATCAAAGACTTTTAGTAAGAAATGCTAATAAGGGTTGGGGATGTGGCTCAGGGGTAGATTGTTTGCCTAGTGTGCCTGAGGTTCTGTAATCAATCCCCAGCACCCTAAAATAAAAGTACAGGGAGAAGTTACCTCTTCTTCTAGCTCCTTTGCTGTTTTCTCTAGGCGAGTATTAATAGATCTAAAGAATTTCAAAAAGGAAGAGAAAATAACAGTCAGTTCTCCTAATTTGTAATAAATGCATAGTTTATAAACTTAAAATAATTCTATAATTATTTTGTAACTCTTTTGCTAGTAAAATACTTAAAGTTTTAAATGTAATATTTATCTAAAAGCATACTTGCACTTCTGTTCTAATTCCTCTTTGGCTTGTATCTCATTGTTAAGGTGTTCTTCTAATGTATACAGTTTTTTTTGGATCTGTCAAAAAAAACAAGGGACTTTAAGTTTTGGTCATATTTACAGATGACAGGCTTAGAGAAAACAATGATAAACTTATCTTGTCTTTCCACTTAACATAATTCCCTCTATAATGGGACAGTGTTTGTACCAGCCCAAGGTGACATTTACTGATCAGAAACTCCCCCATCTTTTGATTCGATCACACAACACGTGTCTGCATGGACACATCTATGCAAAAGTGAATGGAAGCTCTCATTCTGGAAGAATTCTTCCATGACACCAAGTTGCAAATTCATTTTTGATATCTTAATGCTTTCCTATAGATTGTTTGAAAATATTAATATTTATGCTTATGAGATAAAAGATAAAAAGGTCTACAGCTAAATAAATATTCAGAGTATTCAACTGAATATATTTTAAAAATATGTTACTGTTAAATGAGAATATAAACTCTTCTTTTATATCTTCCAGAGTTTTGGGCATGGTACTGTGAAGAGAGTTGTAATCACCGACTCTTGAATAAACAATAGCTAATTACTTACAAGTCCTTTCTTCAGTAGTTTTCCTTAACTATGCTGGTCTTTAAACAAATTAAAATGACAGAAACTATTAAACAGTCCCTTTTTAGAATAATATTTCCTTTTTAAAGGATTAACTTTTTGAGTACTTATGGTATCTTGGGTACAATGTCAGGTACTTTATAAGTGCTGTCTCATTAATCCTAATAAAAACTCTTATGAAGCCTTATATCTACTTGATAAAGAAACCAAAATTCAAAACAGGTGAATACCCAGGACAAGAGAGCATAGCTAATAGGTGGTAGTGCCAAAAATTAATCCAGGTCTATCAGACTTCAATAACAATATTCCTTCCATTATTCTTCCTAGTGATTATGTTTTCCATGGTTTCTTAACTATTTCATTTACCATTTAAAAAAACTCTCTTGTCCCATAATAAGAGTAAAGAGGCAACTAGCCAAGTTTAACTGCTTTTGGCTGCTACTGCATTTATTTGAGCACAATAGTTATTACATGCTAAGCAGAAGTTCTTGCTGCCAGTTACATAACTTTGATAAATAACAAAATTACATGACATATTTTAAATGACAGATTCATAGGAACAATAGTAAAAGGGATACTTGGTAGAAAAAAGTTGGGAACTTCTGTCTTGGGTAGATGAAGTACTCCAAATGGGAAGTGGACTGTGACTATATTAAAACATTGCTAGAGTGATGAGTTTTTCTCAGTTTTTCAATGTACTTGACAACATACCTCTTGACTTTCCTATTAAAAAAAACACACACATTAAAATGCTTATTACACTTTGTAAAATTCCTAAACCACAAGTTATACCACAATTATCTGACCTACTCTTTTACTCTCCATAAGTCTGAAGAAAAGTATTCAGCACTGTCATTTTTGTGTATGTGGACTGTATGACTTATCTTTGCATGCAGTTACATATTACAGCAGTCACAAACGCTACAACAGCTTGATAAAAATTCTCTTTTTTGTAAATACCTTCCTAAATGAGAAGTCAAAATTTGAATCTTTCCCCTCCTTCTATATGTTCTAGCTTAATACCTATACTCTTTTACAGCACTAAGATCATAACATTTTCTAACTGGTATTACAGCTATTTGCAAACCTATTTTATCACTGAGCCTAAAGCTGTGTACAATTCATCTTTTACTAGCCATTGTGTCTTGAACAATAATACTCGTCATATAAAGTAATCATTTTGATGTTAAACTGAACTGTATTAGACAAGGAATGCCATCTCGTGATTTAAAAAGTAGCATCAAAGGCATTTTTGAAAAAAAATATAGGTGTTATTAATATATTTGAACATGTGACTAAAATAACGAGGTTGGTAAAAATGTATACATACCTCATTTTTCCTTGATTGGACTAAATCATTTTCTCTACAAGCTGGAGAGTCACTTAATAACCTAGAAGGGAGAAGGGAAAAACAAAATCTTTTAACATTTCACTTTAACATATTTTGTCTTACTCAACCAAGATATTCTCAGATTTAAATATCAGCCACAAAGATTTTTGCCTCTAGATATTTATACCATTTTCAGTAATTTAAAATGTAAACTTTCCCTTTTTCTCCTTTTTATCAGATGACCTAACTTTATGGGGACTGGAGTTATTATATGAAACTACTCTTCTCTCTTTTGAGTTTAACTATTATAATCTTATTTGAGTTTAAGTATTATATTTGTCTTCTGCCCCATCTTGTAGAAAGAAAAACTCTGTATTTTTGAAGCTAAACCCCCATGATCTCCTGGTTGTAATGAGTAATTCACCACTTGAATGTTACTGTCATTGCCGTCTCTTGGGTCATCTCCCACTGAGTCTGGTCATGCGTGGGTTTCTCCTGGCACTGGCATCCTTATTTTGCTCAGCATTATGATAGCTTTTAGAATAGTATTTGAGGGTGACCAATTCATTGTACTTTGCCTGGGGTTTTCCTGGCTTTAGCATAAAAGTCCCATGCCACATGGGAGGAAATCCCTCAGATATAGGCAAATTGTGACAGTGTTCATTCTGATCAACCATACAGACACAAAGCTACAAACACAGATGTACCAAAAAGTTTCTCAAATGTCCTTAACACCTCACTCAACTACTGAGTCTTTCCTGTCTCCTCATTCCTGTCAGTTAAGTCTCCTAGCAGAGTGCACAACAATCATCTGCTGCATGACTCTTCCCTACACTCCACCTCCAATCTGTTTTCCAATCTTATATCCAATACTCACTTTGATCAGCAATTGTTTACTGGGTGATCTTCTGCCAGGCGCTTGCCAGTCACAGGCAAGAAGATCCCAGACTCGTCAAGTCCTCGTCAAGTCCTGCCCTATGACTGAGCCCTTCCGCACCGCACTGCACCACTCACGCACGATGCTGTGCTCATGCTTGCGTCTGCACCCGCTTCCTCTGGTCGCTTCCCACGTCTTCTCCCAACCTCCTCACACCTCTCCCCCCCGCCCACCCACAGCTGAGGTGTGCACAACCCTTCCCTACCTTCAAATGTGGCTCAAATACCACCTCTTCTCTTCTTTGAGGTCTTACCAATGACCTTCTCCTAAACACTACACCCACCACCTCAGATTCTCTTAGTATCTTTTTGAAAGCAAATATCACATTCTACATTCCATCTGACTCTGTAATTCTCTTGTATCTTTCATGAGATGACAAACTCTTCCTAAAATCAGGTATTTGTTCTTATTCTATATCCTCAAAGCAATACAGAATGGTGCCTTGCAATCATTTGTAAAGAATATAATATTCAAAAGTCAAATAATGAAATAAAAATTTAAAAATTGAGAGTTCTCTTGAAAAGCTCAAAGTTTAAAACATTTAATCATCCATAATTTAGTCTCCAAACAAGACATCATCTTATACTAGACTGTGAAAACAGTAAAATGTAATGAATAAATAACATACAGATTTTCTCTATAGTAGGTAAATCCTATAAAAGGCAGCTGATTTCCCACGAAAGCTTTAGGAATTGGAAAGGTTTCCACATCTCCTTTATCGTCTTCAATGTCGTCGAAGTTGCTGCTATCAATGTCACTGCTGAGTTCAGGGACGACAGGAGCTGCCGCTAATGAAAGAAGAATTACTTCATTCATAACCAAGACACAAACGACCTCTACTCCACATTATTAATGGTAGTATGATTCTATCATATGTAAAATCTTAGTGATATATCTTCTATTTTATCATTACAGAAAATTAAAAATTTATGAGTAATTTAAAACTATATTAAATCAGCTTTAAATATAGATTAATCAATTAAATAAGGAAAACTATACAACATTTTATTCTAGGTGCTAAAAATTACAAGTAGCAATAACCTGCATACATATTCTTTAGGGTCCTCAGTTTTCTATATTCTTTAAGTAGAAATATTTCTTACCCTTAAAATTAATCAATGCCATAGAGAAATAAGTAAAAATAAATTACTATACTATGTTTTACCAGAGTATGGTCTCCATAAATGATTGCTGACTTATCAATTCAAGTAAAGGATTATATTTCTCCCATTCTGAAAGTTATTGAGATTCATAAAACCTCCTTTGGCAAATAAGGAAATACATAATATTTATTATAAGAGAACTGGAAAATACTGTGCTTGAGTATATATTAGTTTGCTAAGATACTGAGGAAATATTAATTTAGTTATAAGTACTGCCACAGAGATTTGAAATAAAATCTCTGTTTTAAAATAAGTTAGCAAAAAGTGCATCAAACATGCCTATTATTTCAAAAGAGGAACCAATTTATGAGATTTAAAATGGAATGGAATGGAAATACTTAGACTTATTGACTTACTCTCTCTTATGTTATCCCAATTCCATTGATCATTCTTAAAGAAAGGATGCTGTTTGATTTCTTCTACCCCATTTCTCCCAAGTCGTACCTCCCTAAACAATGTAGTTAAAGATTGTATTATAAAAAATAAAATCAAGAAAAAATATAAAATCTTATCTCAACAATTTAACCAAATAAGGATCACAAATGAATTTGAGATACTTTTTATTAAAAGCTTCACTTAAATGTTTCTCAAAAATAAGCAATCCCAATTTTATAGTATGTGATCTCTCTGGATAGATTAAAAAGACTTAATGCACAGCAAACAATATGGAAAGCAAAATACATTTCCATCTGTAGTTTGCATCAAATGAAAGTACAAGGCTTTCAAGAAAAAATTCCAAACCACATGATCAACCTCAGACTGTAACAGACACAGGTCTAACTCTGGGCACAGAGGAGTTATTCCAAACCTCTCTAATATTAGTATTATTTAAAAAATCTCTCCCTCTCTTAAAAAGAATTTCCATATTTAGCTATCCATATTTACCCTGATAAATTATCTCTCTACATTTATATTAAAATTACTATGAATATAAGAAAAATATAAAGATTTCATTCTTTGATCTTCTGATTCTTCAATGAAAATGGTTTAGGGCTTGGAATATAGCTCAGTGGTAGAGCACTTGCTCAGCATGCTCAAAGCCCTCGGTTCAACCCCCAGTACCACAAAAGAAAAAACATTATAACATCTACTTTGATTATAGAAAACCAGTTATTGTTCATGAAAATACAAACTAATATAACTTATGGGAGAGTCAATTTTGCAAAATCACTCCATTTTAAAATGTATACCCCAGAATTCCACCTTTAAGATTTTATTCTACAAAAGGTATTAAAAGATGAATGTATAAGGGTATTCACTGCAGTACTAACAGGAACTACCTAAAAATCAACAAAGAATGCTAAAGAATTATATTAGAGCTAGAAATGCTAGATAGTATTAGTTATCTAATCTGAGCCCATCATTTTATGGATGAGCAAAATTATTTACCCCAAAATAACATAATTTCCCCAAGATCACAAAGCTTGTGAATAAAAGTTTGGACTGGGGTGAAGCACCCTCTTACGTACTGGTTCTCTGCCAGGATGACTTCTAGCATATACATAAAACAGAACATCAGAAGAAAACTGAATAGAGAAACTAAGGAAGAAAAATCAAATAGCTTCCTAGCTTTTCTTTTTGAGGCAGGCTTTCACACCTTTATTCATCTATTTTGTTTTTAAGAATATAGAATTTCCAAGACAGGCTTGTTCATATTCAAATGCAAATAAAAACGAGTTGGAAAGGAGGCACTCCCATGTTAAACACAAATAGTTTTTAAGATTATAAACTGTTAAGTAGTTATCTACACAAATGCTCTCCTCTCAAAAGTTGTATAATCAGAACAACGAAATTGACCACCTTAACAAGGTAAAATGTGAATAACACAAAAGTTTTTTTTAAAAATGCATTATTTCACTAAGTTGTTTTTTTCCTTTTTAGACATGAGGATTAAGATTAGAATTACATTAACATTGTGTTGCACACAACCTAACAGCAGGCTTAGCAGTGGAAAAGGCTAGCCCAGAATTAATGCAACTTGGCTAATGAGAGATTGACTTCATAAATTAGGTATGCTTTCACTTCTACAAATTTAAAAGTAAAAGGGTTTCTTTACAAACAAATTCAGTGCACATTACCTATCTGTCAAGAAGGCACAGATGAGATTCTTTGCATGTTTAGAAATCTCTGCATCTTCAGGGAAACATAGTGAATTTTTATGATCCATAATTTTGCTGTAAGTTCCTACAAGTGAATCTGCATAAAATGGAGTATCCCCTAAAATTCCAAGAAATAAGACACTGAGTATAACACAATGCAAATTAAGTACAATTAAATATGGTTCCTCTAATATTTAAATTGTTAAGCTTAAATTTGCACATCCAGGAAGAACAAATGGTGTATGGGTCCAGAGTTCCAATTAAAACAAATAGATATATGCAAAAAATAGATGAAATTTATCACACCCATGATCCGACTACCCTTAAAAGCAAAATAAAATCACTCCTATTTTTTTTTTTTTTTTTTTAGCAGAAGAAAGGAAAGGATTCGGTGAATAATTCAAGAGATCCCTAGTGGGGTCAGACCAGTCACAGTCCCCTGATGCTGAGGCACAACGCAGGAGCCTCTAGGGGTCCCTGGCAATGTAGGTGCACTAACATGAAGTAAAATGGAACACTGCAGCTCCCTAGCTCCACAGGCTAGCCATATTTTAAGTATTCGATGTGGTCAGTGGCACAGATATAAGTCATTTCCCTCATGACAGAGGAGACACTGCTACTCTGAGAGTCCGAGCACCTCTATCATTTCACACAGGAGGAGCAGGGAGCAGGGCCCAGAGTGATCACATGTGACAAACAGAGTTGGAAAGGGGCAGAAACCATCTTCCAGGCACTGTTTTGGTGGACTGGTGACTATGATAGAGGCACTGAAGCAAGTATAAAGATGCAACCCCAAACTCCAAAAGGTACATTCAGGTAGTTATTTGTTGTTTTAATTCAAAGAGAGGTGGAGGAGGGCACTGAATTCAAGGATTTTCTAGTGCAACAGAATCCTTTAAATGAAGTTCAGTGCCAATCACATGAGCAAGCACCACAGCAGGCAAAGACTACTGCAAATCATTGCCATTAAACTCACACTTAGCTCAGACTTGAAAACAGTAGTGGGAATTTAAATGAGCAAAATCTTCCTCCAAAGTAACTACTCTAAATCCCTAGGAGAGGCAAGGCAAACAAGAGAATATATTCTGTTTTGAAAAGATTACAAGGCACATCCTAATGCATCATCAGTTTCCACACCAGAAACCAGAATGGCGGAAGAGACAGCTACTGGGATCACCTGGTATAAACCAAGAGGCTCACTACAAAGACACGACCTCCCACAAAGAAGGTCATACCATAAGGAGACTAAACAGCGAGATCAATGCTGCGTACACCGAATCACCACGAGGAAGCATTTTATACCACAACAAAGTTCCATACAGCCTACTAAAATTAGGGATTTACCAAAAATTTCTGATTTTTTTTTTTTTTAGCAATAACCATATTCTATTATATGGATCTTATACTACCAATTTCCTTTAGGGTCATCTTCTAGAAAATAAATTATGTCATTCCAAAAATATATTTTCAACACTAAAGTCATTCCACATAATATTAGCATTATTATACTTGCCTTAGAAAGTAGAATTAGCTACATTTCCTCTCATCCCCAAGCCAGGTAACTCAGTCATTGGCTTCCTTACCCAGAAGAAATTTTGTGACCCAAGACATTTTAGTGACCCTAGTGCTTAGGAAGCAGAAACCTTAGGAATGAAATCTATGACATAAAGAAAAGTTTTGAAATACTTCAGCTTTTCAAACTTTGATTTGACCAAAATAAAATAAACTATTAAATTTGGTTTTGTTTTCTAAAACTGAAATGTTTTAAAAATGTATTTATCCTGATAATAAAGTGGTCAATAATTATATGTATAATTCATTTCATTGGAATTATAAACCAAGAACATTTATAAGTAGTAAAAAAAGAATACAATTTACAAAATCAATTACACAACAAAACTGCATAAAGAACACTTGTAAGGCTGGGGACGTACTCTGTGGCGGTGCCCTGTCGAGCAAGCTCAAGACCCTGGGTTCCATCCCCAGTAACACACACACACTTCTTGTTCTATTACCCTGTTAGTCTTATCTTTAAAATATAACAAATAGGGTTCTAAGAATAACCATATTTTCATATTTTACCGCTAAAGCTGTAAACTTGCTCTTCTAATATTTTAATTTGACAACTCATTCACTTATTATTACACACACAGTGACTACATATTGCCACCAACCGAACTTCATCACTGACATGGTTTCCGGATACAGGTAATTTGCTGCAAAACTATGTCCTAGCAATATATTCAATTCCTTCATGATCTACTTATTCTACTCAATCACTGTGCTAGATACTACTAAATCGAAGTTTCCAGAAATTCTAATT
>PVLC010036158.1:0-15927 GCA_004027655.1 Graphiurus murinus
AATCCCAGCATTCGGGAGGCTGAGACCGGAGGATCCGGGTTCGAGGCCAGCCTCAGCTACCTAGTGAGGCACTCCGCAACTCAGTGAGACTCTGTTTCAAAATAAAGAATAAAAAAAAGGGGCTGGGGGTGTAGCTCGGAGGTAGAATGCCCCTGAGTTCAATCCCCAGTACCGCAAAAAAAAAAAAAAAAAAAAAAAAAAAAAAGAAAATAAAATAGGGCTGGGGGCATAGCTCGGAGATAGAATGCCTCTGGGTTCAATCCCCAGCACCACAAAAAATCCCCTGCACCAACTCCACACTGGGATCAGAAGCTCTGGATTTGGAACACAGTAATTTTGGTTTTATTTATTTTTGTGGTATTGGGGATGAAACCCAGGGACACTTTACCTCTGACCTACATCCCCTGATTTTATTCTTTTATTTTGAAACAGGGTCTCACTAAGTTGCAGGCCTCACCAAGTTGCTGAGGCTGTCCTTGAACCTGCGATCCTCCTGTCACAGCCTCCCAAGTACTGGGATTTCAAGCACGTGCCACCACACCTGGCGTAATTTTGGTTTTAACAAGCCTTCTAGGTACAGTCACATGTGACATAATGACATTTCTGTCAACAGTGGGCTGCACATAGGACAGTAGTTCTATACGATTATATTACCTAGTGACACTTTAGTTGTCTTAGTTTAAGTACACTCTGTGATGTTTGCTCAAGGTAGAAATCATCTAATGGTGCACTTCTCGGGATGTGTCCCCATTATTAATCGACATGTGACTATAATTCTGACTCACTACCATGCTATCTATTCTGTACTTTTCTCTTTCTGCTCAATGCTGTATGGTGGTGATTGTTGTAAATAGAAATTCACCTCATTCAGCCGGGTGTGGTGGCACACGCTTGTAATCCCAGCATTCGGGAGGCTGAGACCGGAGGATCTGGGTTCGTGGCCAGCCTCAGCTACCTAGTGAGGCACTCTGCAACTTAGTGAGACCCTGTTTCAAAATAAAGAATAAAAAATAGGGCTGGTGATATAGCTCGGAGGTAGAATGCCCCTGAATTCAATCCCCAGTACGGCAAAAAAAGAAAAAAAAAAAGAAATTCACCTCATTCTATCTTAACTACTGTATAGTATTTCACCATGGACATTCATCCATTCATTCATTTGTCAAATATCTCCTGAACACCTACTGTGTGCCAGACACTGCACTAGGAAGCTGCAGCTGTCAGCAAAATGGACACAAATCTCTGCCCTCCTGCAGATGACATCCTGGTGAGAGAGAGAGTAAACAAGTCACACACACACACACACACACACACACACACACACACACACAAATAAGTGACATCCTGAGACATAATTCTAAGTCGGGAGGTCATTTACTGCTATGTAGAAAAAAAATATCAGGGCAATGGTGCACTGAATGACAGGGGAACTATTTTGGAAACGTGTCAGAGAAAGGCTCATGTAACTGAAGATGTGAATGAAGCGAGTGAGCCAGTAGGATGTGTGGGGGAGGCCTTCTCCTGGGCACTAGTACCAGGCCACATTCCAGGAGCAGCAAGAAGGCCGGGGTGGCTGGACCGAGTGAGCAAGCCAGCGACTTGTGGGGGACACGATGCAGGACATATATGGACATCCCTTGTTTTTTTCAGCTACTCCCTGATGGTGCAGGTTGGCTGCTTTTTCTTTTTTCATTTAGGTACTCAGAGGCCTCCTACCTCCAAGTTACACCCCCAGCCCAATTTTAGTTTTATTTTGAAACAGGGTCTCACTAGGTTGATGAGAGTCTATTTGCTGAGGCTGTCCTCGAACCTGCCATCCTCCTATCTCAGCCTCCCAAGTATTGGGATTACAGGAGTGCGCCACCATGCCAGAGTTTGGCTGCTTTTTTTGGGTTCTGCTCAAAGTTGATTCGGCCATGAGCAGCTCTGTGTACCCAGGGCAGGAGCCCAAACTGGAATGATTTGTTGATTTTCCTCACATAAACAGGCCCAGATGGGGGCTTCTGTTCTGGGGGGAGGGGAAGAGACAGGGCCCCAAAGGAGTGGCAAAAGTCAGAAGCTGGGGAGGGGGGTTATGGCTGCAAGGGGGAGCCAGGCCAGTCTTTCTGCCCTAAATGGGCAGGGCTGGGTGCCGGCCCTCCAGCCCCTCCTCCCTCTTCCCGCCAGCTAGACAAGCCGCTTTTGTCTGAGGGTCAACTGTCAGCTGAGGCTGCCACCACCTCTGGCCGCACACAGACCCATGTGAGACTTTTTTCTGGCTTTGGCCCTCTGTCTTCCAAAAAGAGGTTAAGTCCTAGTGCCTTGGGGACCTCCTGGGTGTTGTTCCAGCCCCCAACCCCTAAAAGGTCAGTTATTCCTCTGGGTTATTTTGTTTTTTGGTACTAGGGATTGAACTGAGAGGCATTCTACCTTCAAGCTACATCCCCAGCCCTTTTTTATTTTTTATTTTGAAACAGGGTCTCACTAAGTTGCTGAGGGTCTCACTAAATTGCTGAGGCTGGCCTGGAACTGAATCCTTCTGTTTCAGTATCTCAAGTGCTGGGATTACAAGTGTGTGCCACCATGCCGGGGACTGGAAGGATTTTTCATTGGGATAAGGAGAGTGGATAGTAGACAGACATAGCCATGGGGGTGGGGCTCACGGTGAGAACAGAACCAGGGCAGGAGGATGTGGTCCCCAAGGCAAAAGGACCTGGGGCAAAAAACACTAGGGATTGCTGGGGTGGTGGTCCCCACATGTAATCCCAGTACTTGGGAGGCTTAGACAGGAGGATCCCAGGTTCAAGGACAGCCTCAGCAATTAGTGAAACTCTCATCAACCTAGTGAGACCCTGTTTCAAAATAAAAATAAACAGGGCTGGGGGTGTAGCTCGGAGGTAGAACGTCCATGGGTTTAATCCTTAGTACCAAACCAAACAAAAACAAAACAAACACTAGGGATCACTGCTGCAGTACCAGAAAAGACAAATCACAGGGGGACTTTCTATAATACACAGGAGAGGAGGAACAAAGAGGTATAGGAGTGTGGCCAGTCTATTTTACCCATATGTAGACTCAGTCTGCAGCAGTGAGCACTTAAGGAAGATTTGCAAAAGGACTTTCCATTGGTGATCAGGGGTGATGGGGGCAGATAGCAGCACCGAAGAAAGGAGGGCCAAAGACCGGAAGAAGGCAGACCCATGGCTAAGGGATCTGCTGGGTCCTGGATACCACCTTTTGGCACTAAACTGTCTTTAGAACAAGAAGACCTGAAGTTAGACTCAAAGAGGGACATTCTAAGCAGGGCATGGTGGCGCACGCATGTAATCCTAGTACTTGGGAGGCTGAGACAGGAGGATCACAGGTTCAAGGGTAGCCTCAGCAAGTAGTGAGACTCTTGTCAACCTAGCGAGACTCTGTTTCCAAATAAGAAATAAAATTGGGCTGGGGGTATAGCTTGGAGGTAGAATGCCTTAGGGTTCAATCCCCAGTATCACAAAAATAAAATAAAAAATAAAATAGGGCTGGGGGTGTAGAGAGAAGATACCCCTGGGCTCAATCCCCAGGACAACACACACACACTCAAGGGACTGGGGATTGAACTCAGGGGTATTCTACCTCCGAGCTATACCCTCAGCCCTGTTTTTTATTCTTTATTTTGAAACAGGGTCTCACTAAGTTGTGGAGTGCCTCACTAGGTAGCTGAGGCTGGCCGCGAACCCAGATCCTCTGGTCTCAGCCTCCCGAATGCTGGGATTACAAGCGTGCGCCACAACGCCCGGCTTCAAGGGGCATTCTAATAGGGACTAAGGAGCTATGAGCACAGATAGACAGATGGGAACAGATGACAGAAAGGAGACAAGGGACAAGAGATGGGGCCTTCTTTTTATTTGTTTAATTAATTAACTTATTTTGTTTCTGGGGATTGAACCCATTCTATCTCTGAGCTACACCTCCGGCCGGCCCTATTTTACTTTTATTTTTAAATAGGGTCTCACTGGATTGATGAGTCTCACTACTTCCTGAGGCTATGCTCCATCATGCCCAGCTGAGCTGGGGCCTTTGGAAGCCTAATCACACCTACCGGAGAATCAGAGGGGCTGCAGTATGAAGGACGGGTACCTCCCAAACAGGGATGAGAACCAGAGATCTAGAGGTGGCCCTGGGACTTGGTACTGATTTCATCCTTCTGAAGCCAGAGCCTCACTGTCAAAGTGAACCTCTGCCTGGAATCCATGGGCTCGGGGCGCAGCTGGTGGAGGGTTGGGGTTCTGACCACCCTGTTCTCCCCGTGCCCTCAGGAGGCCCTGCCTGGGCTCATCTGGGACCTGGGCCAGCAGCTGGGAGACCTGAGCCTGGAGTCTGGAGGCCTGGAGCAGGAGAGCGGGCGCAGCTCGGGTGAGCATGGGTGGCGGGGTCAGTCTGCCTGGGACATCCCCATCTCTCCCTGTCCCCTGTCAGGCTCGCTTCCCTGTCCCACCTCCCCTGATTGTCTTTTGCTTCTTGCTGGAATCCAGGCTTCTATGAAGACCCCAGTTCCACCGGAGGCGCGGATTCACCACCCTCAACCTTCTGTGGGGACAGTGGCTTCTCTGGATCTGGCTCCTATGGACGCCTGGGTCCCTCTGAACCCCGAGGCATCTACGCCAGTGAGAGACCCAAGTCCCTAGGTAAGGTGGGTGGGGTTGGGACCGAGGCCAGGGAAAGAACAGTAAGAGGATAGTTTCAAGCATAAACTTCTGAGTTAGACCAGACTTTGATTCTGGCTGTGATCCTCCCTCTTGGTGTGATTTCCAGTATCTTTCTTCTTTCTTGGCCTCTGTCTATCCATCAAAACGAGGTGATAATGTTTACCTTGTAGGGATGTGTGGAGTACTCAGCCTCTGTCCTCAGCCACTGCAGTTGTCACATAGTGGCCATTCTGTAAACAGGAACTGCCCTCATTCATTTATAAAAGTACAGTTCTAGCCAAGCCTGGTGGCACACACTGTAATCCAGTACTTGGGAGGCTGAGACAGGAGGATCACAGGTTCCAGGACAGCCTCAGCAATGTGGTGAGACCCTCAGTAACCTAGCAATACCCCGTTTCAAAACAAAACAAAAATTTTAAAAGGGATGGGGTATGGCTTGGAGGTAGAATACCTCTGTGTTAGCCGAGCGGCACATGCTTATAATCCCAGTACTTGGGAGGCTGAGATCAGAGGATCTGGGTTCACAGCCAGCCTCAGGTTAAACTTAGTGAGGCCTTCTGCAACTTAGTGATAAAGACTAAAAACTAGGGGATGCAGCTCAGAGGTAGAATGTCCCTGTGTTCAATCCCCAGTACTGCCAAAAAACAAAAACAAAAAATGAATACCCCTGTGTTCAATCCCTAGCAACCCTACCCCCGTACACATATACACATATGTACAGTTCTGAGCCCCTACCATGTGCTATCCTGACAGTATCCTGGAGTGAAGAATAGAGCAATGAACAAGACAGACATCTGCCCTCATGGAACAGGCCAAGTTGGAGAAAGAGATGATGCATAAAAGCCAGGCACAGTGGCACACGCCTGTAGTCCCAGTACTTGTGAGGCTGAGACAGGAGGATCACAGGTTCAAGGCTAGCCTCAGCAACTTAGCAAGACCCTCAACAAGACCCTGTTTCAAAATGAAAAATAAGAGCCAGGCGTGGTGGTACATGCTTGTAATCTCAGTACTTAGGCTGAGATGGGAGGATCTGGGTTCGTGGCCAGCCTCAGCTACTTAGTGAAGCCCTCCGCAACTTAGTGAGACCCTGTTTCAAAATAAAGTATAAAAAATAGGACTAGCAGCCGGGCATGGTGGCGCATGCTTGTAACCCCAGCATTTGGGAGGCTGAGACCGGAGGATCTGGGTTCAAGGCCAGCCTCAGCTACCTAGTGAGGCACTCCGCAACTTAGTGAGACTTGGTTTCAAAATAAAGAATAAAAAATAGGGCTGGGGGTGTAGCTTGGAGGTAGAATGCCCCTGAGTTCAATCGCCAGTACCGAGGAAAAAAAAAAAATAGGACTCGGAGTGTAGCTCAGAGGTAGAATACTCCTGGGTTCCATCCCCAGTACCGCAAAAAAAAGAAAAGAAAAATAGGGGAATGTAGTTTGTTTGATAATAGGGGGTGAGGCTGATGGTCTCCTAAGAATAAAAAATGTTCTCATTAAGAGAAATAAATACAAGCTGGGTGTGGTGGCGCACGCTTGTAATCCCAGCATTCGGGAGGCTGAGACCGGAGGATCCGGGTTCGTGGCCAGCCTCAGCTACCTAGTGAGGCACTCCGCAACTTAGTGAGACTCAGTTTCAAAATAAAGACTAAAAATTAGGGCTGGGGGTATAGCTCGGAGGTAGAATGCCCCTGAGTTCGATCCCCAGTACCGCAAAAAAATATATATATATATATAAAAAGAGAGAAATAAATAAATAGGGCTGGGGATGTAGCTCAGAGGTAGAATGCCCCTGGGTTCAATCCCTAGTTCACACCCACAGAAGACAATAGGTAAGGTAAATAAGTAGAAATTATAGGGTAGTAGATATATTGACATGTGCTGGAACAAGAAATAAACCAGGGGAAAGGACAAGGGAGTATCCCTTTGAGTTCTGGGAGGTAATTGGAATTTTAGAAAGTAGAATCAGGGAGGGTCTCACTGAGACGGTGACGTTTGAGGGGCTCCCTGAAGTGAGAGTGGGCCAAGTAGATGTCCTGCAGAAGAGCACTCTGGGAAACAAGAATAAGAAATGCAAAGGCCCTGAGGCTGGCACATGATTCTCATGTGCATCTAGGAGGCCTGTGTGGCTGGAAATCTGTAAATATAGAGGAGAGTGGTAAGAGATAGTGGCTAGAGAGGCAAAGACAGGACAAATCATCCAGGGTCTTGTGGAGTTTGTTGCAAACCTTATAGGACTGAAGGAGTGAGGGCAGGTTTTGTTTTTGTTTGGTCTGGTACTGGGGATTGAATCCAGGGGCATTCTACTTCTGAGCTACATCCCCAGTCCCTGTCATTCAAATACATATATATCTGAAACAGGGTCTCGCTAGGTTGTTGAGACCCTCGCTAGGTTGCTGAGGTTGTCCTGGAATCTGTCATCTTCCTGTCTCTGCTTCTCAAATTCTGGGATTACAGGCCTGTGACACCATGCCGGCTGGGGGCGGGTTTTCCTGATCAGGCCTGGCCAGGGAGGCAGCCTGACCCTGGTAGGGTGGAAGAGAGAGGATTTTGAGATTCCCTCTTCTCCCTCTGTTTTGCTTCTCTCCCCTAGGAGACGCCAGCCCCAGCGCTCCGGAGGCGGTGGGCGCTCGGGCAGCGGTGCCGCGGTCCTTCTCGGCGCCTTACCCGACGGCCGCGGGCCCCGAGGCCTGCTCATCGGCGGAGCGGCGGCCCCGCGCGGGCCCCTTCCTGACGCCCAGCCCCCTGCACGCCGTGGCGCTGCGCAGCCCTCGGCCCTGCGGCGGCCGCGCTCCCGCCAGCTCTCCCGACGCCGCGGCGGCCGCGGGGCGGCCCCTGGACGGCTACATCTCGGCGCTCCTGCGCAGGCGCCGTCGCCGGGGGGCGGGCCAGCCCCGGACCAGTCCCGGGGGCGCGGACGGCCCGCGGCGCCAGAACAGCGTGCGCCAGCGGCCGCCCGACGCCTCCCCGCCCCCCGGGGGCGCGCGACCCGCCCGGGAGCCGTCGGTGGAGCGCGTCGCCGGCCGCCCCGCCAGCCCCGCCGCCCTGGGCCGCGCCTGGGCCTCGCCGTGGGACGCGGAGCCCGCGCCCGAGCCCCCCGCGCCGCCCGCCGCCGCCTCGCCCCCCGACAGCCCGGCCGAGGGCCGCCTGGTGAAGGCGCAGTACATCCCGGGCGCGCAGGCCGCCACCCGCGGGCTCCCCGGCCGCGCCGCCCGCCGCAAGCCGCCGCCGCTGACCCGCGGCCGCAGCGTGGAGCAGTCGCCGCCCCGGGAGCGGCCGCGCGCCGCCGCCCGCCGCGGACGCATGGCCGAAGCCTCGGGCCGCCGGGGCTCGCCCAGGGCGCGCAAGGCCGCGCGCTCGCAGTCCGAGACCAGCCTGCTGGGCCGCGCCGCCGCCGCCGCCCCGCCGGGGCCCCCCAAGTACCCCACGGCGGAGCGCGAGGAGCCGCGGCCGCCCCGACCCCGCCGCGGGCCCGCGCCCTCGCTCGCCGCCCAGGCCGCCGGGGCCTGCCGCCGCTGGCGCTCCACGGCCGAGATCGACGCCGCCGACGGCCGCCGCGCCCGCCCGCGCGCGCCCTCCGCCCGCGGCCCCGGCCCGTCGCCCTCGGCGCCGCCGCGCCGGCTGCTCTACGGCTGCGCGGGCAGCGACTCCGAGTGCTCGGCCGGCCGCCTGGGGCCGCTGGCTCGCCGGGGCGCTCCGGGCGGCGCGGGCGGCGGCTACGGCGAGAGCGAGTCCAGCGCCAGCGAGGGCGAGTCGCCGGCCTTCAGCTCGGCCTCCAGCGACTCGGATGGCAGCGGCGGCCTCGTGTGGCCGCAGCAGCTCGTGGCGGCCACCGCGGCCTCGGGGCCCGGGGGCGGCGTCGGTGGAGGGGCGCCCGCAGGCCCCGCCAAAGTCTTCGTGAAGATCAAGGCCTCCCACGCGCTGAAGAAAAAGATCCTGCGTTTCCGCTCGGGTTCTCTCAAGGTCATGACGACCGTGTGAGTTTGGGGATTTGCCTGGGCTCCCCCTTCGTGGCCTCTGCATCTCCACACTCCTGACCACTGACCCTTCCACGCCCGCCTTCCAAAGACCGCCGTTTTCTGTTTCCAAAGACCCTCCTGGATTCTCCTCACATCCATCACTCCCCTGGCTGGAAAGGCTCCCCCTCCACCACAGGGAGGAAGGGGAAGGAGCCCCGATTGACCCAGTTCCACTTCTGGCTTCCAGGCCCTGGAGCAAGAAAGTTCCCCTTCTGTGGGCCTCACTTTCCTCGTCTGTACAATGGGTGTCCGTGTATGCAAAAAGAGCAATTCAGTCTGAATTTCCCCGTTTAGTGTAGAAGCTTAGTCTGTCTGTTCCCCTTCATTTCTCTCACTGAGCCCTCTCATTTCTCCTCTGGGTGCCCAGATATGGCCCCCTCTCATTCACAAAGTGCCCCCTTCACGTCCCTGGACCCTTAGGATATCCCCTTGCACCCAGGTCAGAGACTCTGGTGTCTGACTTAGGTGGTGCCTGCAGAGTGCCCTGGGAAGGGAAGGAGCACTGACATTGGGGTTTTGAGGGTTAAGGAGGAGTTGGCAACACCTGGAAAGGACTCTTTCACCTCTATCCCTGGACAATTATGAAGGATTGGGAGGTAAAAGAGGGGGAGGAACATGGTTTCTATCTTGTGCTTCCCCCCTCCCATGAGGGAGAGGGGGAAACTGGATGACCCTCAGCTGTTCCAATCCGTTTTTTTTTCTTTTTTAAAATTAGTGTATTTATTATGACGATGGTGACTCCCCAGTGCACAGGGGGGCCAGATTCTGTGTTTCTCTAACCTCTTTGTAAATAAATGCACAGCGTTACATATCTGGTGGACTCTGTTCTATATTGAAATGGGAGAAATGAGCCAGGTGTGGTGGCGCATGCTTGTAATCCCAGTACTTGGGAGGCTGAGACCGGAAGATCTGGGTTTGCTGCCAGCCTCAGCTACTTAGTGAGGCCCTGTTTCAAATAAAGAATAAAAAATAGGGCTGGGGACGCCGGGCGTGGTGGCGCACGCTTGTAATCCCAGCATTCGGGAGGCTGAGACCGGAGGATCCGGGTTCAAGGGCAGCCTCAGCTACCTAGTGAGGCACTCCACAACTTAGTGAGACTCGGTTTCAAAATAAAAAGAATAAAAAATAGGGCTGGGGGTATAGCTCGGAGGTAGACTGCCCCTGAGTTCAGCCCCCAGCCAAAAAAAAGGGCTGGGGGGGTATCTTGGAGGTAGAATGCCCCTGGGTTCAATCCCCAGCACCACCAAAAAGAAGAAAAAGAAAAAATCAAGGATTGAGTTTCTTTTTCTGAAACCAGATCTCATACAAGTTGCTGAGGTCCTCGCTAAATTGGTAAGGCTGGCCTTAAAACTGATTCTCCTGTCTCAGCCTAGCAGGGTTTGTCCATTTCATCTACATTTAGACAACGTTTTCGCTTGATCCCATTGTGAGGACTCCCTTAACCTCACATCATTGCTAGTGCTCAGATCCTGCTGCAAGAACCTTGCTACAGTAATGTCCTCGTATTTGCTTCTTTGTACACATTGGTATGTATTTCTCTAGGCTCCATTTCTACAGATAGAATTACTTAGTAATTCTGTTTATTTAAAAACTTTGCAACCAGGTGTGCTGGCAACTAGGCACACCTGTAATCCCAGTACTTGGGAGCCTAGACAGGAGGATTGCAGGGTGGTGGTTTTTTGTTTTTAAAGTGCTGGGGTAGCTGGGCGTGGTGGCGCACGCTTGTAATCCCAGCATTCGGGAGGCTGAGACCGGAGGATCTGGGTTCAAGGCCAGCCTCAGCTACCTAGTGAGGCACTCCGCAACTTAGTGAGACCCTGTTTCAAAATAAAGAATACAAAATAGGGCTGGGGGTATAGCTTGGAGATAGAATACCTCTGAGTTCAATCCCCAGTACTGCAAAAAAAAAAAAAAAAAAAAAAAAAGTGCTGGGGTGTAGGTCTTTGTGTGTGTGTGTGTGTGTGTGTGTGTGTGTGTGTGTGTGTGTGAGTGATACTGGGGATTGAACTCAGGGGCATTCTACCTCCAAGCTACACCCCCAGTCCTATTTTTTTATTCTTTTTATTTTGAAACAGGATCTCACTAAGTTGCAGAAAGCCTCACTAAGTAGCTGAGGCTGGCCGCAAACCAGGATCCTCCGGTCAACCTCTCAAGTACTGGGATTACAAACATGCCCCACTACACCCAGCTGAGGTGTAGTTCTGAGTAGAATTTTCCTGAGTTCAATCCCTAGTACCACAAAAAAATAAAAACAAAAACACCTTTTCAAGCCGGGTGTAGTGGCCCACACCTGTAATCCCAGTATTTGGGAGGCTGAGACAGGAGGATCTGGGTTCAGGGCTAGCCTCAGCTACTTAGTGAGGCCCTGTTTCAAAGTAAAGAATAAAAAATAGGACTGGGGACATAGCATGGAGGTAGAATGCCTCTGGGTTCAATCCCCAGTACCCGCTCCCCCCCAAAAAAGCTGGGCCTTGTAATCCTAGTACTTGGAAGGCTGAGACAGGAGGATCCCAGGGTCACAGCCAGCCTCAGCTACTTAGTGGGACTCTGCAATTTAGTGAAACACTTTTTTTTTTTGTTTTGTTTTGTTTTTTTGCAGTACTGGGGATTGAACTCAGGGGTGTTCTACCTTCGAGCTATATCCCCAGCCCTATTTTTTATTCTTTATTTTGAAACCGGGTCTCACTAAGTTGCGGAGTGCCTCAGTAGGTAGCTGAGGCTGGCTGCAAACAGCCTCCCAAATGCTGGGATTACAAGCGTGCACCACCGCCACCACGACTGGCTGAAACACTGTTTCAAAATAAAGAATAAACTGGTTGCTGCAGTGGTGCATGCTTCTAATCCCAGTACTTGGAAGGTTGAGACAGGAGGATCACATATTCTAAATCAGCCTGGACAACTTAGGCCCTCTGCACCTTAGTGAGACCCTGTTTCAAAAGAAGAAATAAAATTGGGTTGGGGATGTACTTGGAGGTAGAATGCCTCGGTTCCAATAAATAAAGAATAAAAAAATAAGGCTGGGGGTATAGCTCAGAGATAGAATGCCTCTGTGTTCAATCCCCAGCACCACAAGCACAAAAGAAAAGCCAAAGTTTTATTGACACTGCCACTGTTCCATCAACACACTGCCCCAACTGACTTTTTTTTTCGGTACTGGGGATTGAACTCAGGGGCATTCTACCTCTGAGCTACACAGCCCAAGCCCTATTTTTTATTCTTTATTTTGAAACAGGGTCTCACTAAGTTGCAGAGGGCCTCACTAAGCAACTAAGGCTGGCCTCGAACCCAGATCCTCCAGTCTCAGCCTCCCAAATGCTGGGATTACAAGCGTGAGCCACCACGCCTGGCCCCAACTGACTTCCTTCCTCTCTTTTCTCTTTTTTTTTTGGTGCTGGGAATGGAACCCAGGTCCCTGAGTGTGCTACATCCCTGGTCCTCCAGTTGACATTGCTAACAGCAATTGTTGAGATGCCCTTTTTTTTTTTTTTTTTTTTTGGTACTGGGGATTGAACCCAGGGGCATTCTACCTCCGAGATACACCCACAGCCCTATTTTTATTCTTTATTTTGAAACAGGGTCTCACCAAGTTGCGGAGGGCCTCACTAAGTAGTTGAGGCTAGTGGCGAACCCGGATCCTCCTGTCTCAGCCTCCCAAATGCTGGGATTACAAGTGTGCGCCACCACACCTGGTGAGATGCCCATTTTTCTACTCTTTCATTGAAAAACAGATGTTATTGATCATTTTCATTTTGATAGTTTTATGGGAGAAAACTGTGTTCTCTTTTAATTAGCATGTCTCTCTTTTTTTTTTTTTTTTGAGGTGGTACATGTATTTGTATGCTTATTAGCACTTGTATCTCCTTTTACACAAATTTCCTGTTCAGTTGGGCACCCTGGTACAGGTCTGTAATCCCAGCTATTCAGAGTCAGAGGCAGAAGGAACACAAGTTCAAAGCCAGGCTGGGCAGCTTGTGAGACTGTCTCAAATAGGTGCTGGGTGCAAGAGAGGGAGGTGTACCTCAGTTGGAGAGAACCCCTGAGTTCAATCCCCAGTACTGCAAGAAAGGGGAAAAAAATTAGTGCTTACTTACACAAAAAAAAGCCCCAAACCAAAATTAGCTAACATGCTGAATGTAGTGGCACACGCTTGTAATCCCAGTACTTGAAAAGTCTGAGACAGGAGGATCACAGATTCATGTCCAGACTTAGCCACTTAAGTCCTTTGCAATTCAATGAGACCCTGTTTCAAAAAATCAAAAGTAAACTGGGCGTGGTGGTGCACACTTGTAATCCCAGTACTTGGGAGATTGAGACGAGAGGATATGGGTTTGTGGCCAGCCTCAGCTACTTAGTAAGGCTCTCTGCAACTTATTGAGACCCTGTTTCAAATAAAGTCTAAAAAATAGGGATACACACACACACACATAGGGTTGGGGCTGTAGCTTGGAGGTAGAATGCCCACAGGTTCCATCGCCAGTACCACTAAATAAATAAATAAAATGAAAGCCTGGCATGGTGACACACACTTGAAATCCCAGAACTTGGGAGGCTAAGGAGGATCTCAGGTTCACAGCCAGCCTCAGCTACTTAGTAAGGCCCTCTGCAACTTAGTGAGACCCTGTTTCAAAATAAAGAACATAAAATAGGGCTGGGGTGTAGGTCATAGGTAGAATGCTCCTAGGTTCAAGCCAGTTGTGGTGGTGCACGCTTGCAATCCCAGCATTTGGGAGGCTGAGACCAGAGGATCCAGGTTCGCGGCCAGCCTCAGCTACCTAGTGAGGCTCTCTGTAACTTAGTAAGACCTGTTTCAAAATAAAGAATAAAAAAATAGGGCTGAGGGTGTAGTTCAGAAGCAGAATGCACCTGGGTTCAATCCCCAGTACCACACACACACACACAAAAAAAACCCAGCCACTTGTCTCCAAAGTCCAAGTTCTTAACCACTGTCCTACGTGGCTTCTTTGCTAAATACATCATCTCTAAAAGGATACACAAGGAACTAACTAATGACAGGGAAAGAAGCTAGGCAAGGGCTGACATAATAAATTCTATAATTTAGCCAGGCATGGTGGCGCACACTTGTAATCCCAGCATTTCAGAGACTGAGACTGGAGGATCCGGGTTCGAGGCCAGCCTCAGCTACCTAGTGAGGCCCTCCACAACTTAGTGAGGCCCTGTTTCAAAATAAAGGATAAAAATAGGGCTGGGGGTGTAGCTCAGAGGTAGAATGTTCCTCGATTCAATCTCTAGTACCACAAAAAGAAAAAAAATGATAAAGACAATGGGGAAACACTGAACAAAAGTATGAGGGTACTCGGTAGGATTGGAATCTGAATGTTCAGGAATGGTCTATGGTCTAACAGAAGGTGGCATTAAACAGAGACCTGAAGGAGGTACGTTTTTTTTTGTTTTTTGTTTTTTTGCAGTACTGGGGATTGAACTCAGGGGCATTCTACCTCTGAGCTACACCCCCAGCCCTATTTTATTTTTTATTTTGAAACAGGGTCTCAAACAGGGAATGCCTTACTAAGTAGCTGAGGCTGGCTGTGAACCCGGATTCTCTGGTCTGTCTCCCAAGTACTGGGATTACAAGTGTGGGCCACCATGCCTGGCTAGAGGTACAGTATCTTGAGAGTACACCTCAGGCGGAAGGAACTGCCAGTGCCGAGGTCCTGAGGCAAAACTTTGCCTGATGTGGTGGCAAAACAGGAGAGAGGCTGCAACAGTGAGTGACAGGAGGGATGTGAGGAGGTACAATCTGAGGTGGCAGAAACCACCCCATCATGTGGGGCCTCCTGGGCCACTGATGGTTTTGGTCTCTACACCAAGTGAGGTGGGAGCATGTAAGAATTTCTTTTTTTTCCCCTTTCTTTTGTGATTCTGGGGATTGAACCCAGGAGCATTCTACCTCTGAGCTACACACCCAACCTGATTTTTTTTTGAAACAGGGTCGCATTAGGTTGATAACAGTCTCACTGCTTGCTGAAGCTATCCTTGAACCTGCAACTCTCCTGTCTCAGCCTTCCAAGTACTAGGATGACAAGCATGTACCACTACATGGCAGAATTTCTCTTTGAATTCAGCATTTAATAATGGACAGAGAAAAGCAGCAAAACTCCCACGCAAGGGAGGCATCCTGAAAAGGGTTTGCCCACCATGTGAGAAATCTGATTACCAGAGGGATTTGGGGGAGGGATTAAGATATAATTTAAGAGTCGGGCATGGTGGTGCACACTTGTAATTCCAGTACTTGGGAGGCTGAGACAAGAGGATTGCAGGTTTGCAGCCAGCCTCAGCAACTTAGGCCCTGTATTAAAATAAAAAATAAAATCGGGCTGGGGGTGTAGTTCAGAGGTGAATACCCCTGGGTTCCATCCTCCATACCACACACACACAAAACATTTTATATGCCATAAAATTCATACAAGGTATACTGTCAAACGGCTTTTAGTAATTCACAAATTTATGCAAATATCACAATATCAGTACATTTCCATCATCCCCAAAAGAAACCTACATCTCTTGGCTGTCATTTCTCAATCTCCCCAGCCTCTGGCAACCACTAATCTATTTTTGTCTTCTATAGACTTGCCAATTCTGGGCATTTGTAAAAATGGAATCATACAACACGTGGCCTTTTGTGACCGACTTCTTTCTTTCAGCACTGTGTATTCAGCATCCATCCACGTGGTAGCATGTATCTGCACTCCATTTATTTACCTATTTCTGGTGCTGGGGATTGAACTCAGAGACATTCCATCCCTGAGATACAGCCCCAACCCAATTTTACTTTTGTATATTGAAATAGGGTCTCATTAGGTTGCTGAGGGCCTTGCTATGTTGCTGAGGCTGGCCTCCAACATATAATCCTCCTGTCTCAGTCTCTATCATATGGTAATTCTACATTTAACATTCTGAGGAACTGCTGGACCTCTCTAAGTGACTGCACTACTTTATAGACCCACAAGTGCATGAGGGGTCAGGTTTCTATACATGCTGACTAATGCTTGATACCTCCTACAAGGGGGCTTAAACACGGTCCCTCTGTTCTGGGGGGAACAGGCTGAGAGGGATGGAGGTAGATATGGGGAGCACTTTTTTTTTGGTACTGGGGATTGAACCCAGGGTGTTCTACCTCTGAGCTACACCACCAGCCTTTTTCTTTTTCTTTCTTTTTTTTTTTTTTTTTTTTTCAGTACTAGGGATTGAACCCAGGGGCATTCTACCTCCAAGCTACACCCCAGTCCTTTTTTT